>LR749943.1:189961-228328 GCA_902729485.2 Mus minutoides | reverse complement strand
TAGGGCTTGTCAGAATCGTAGAGAATGAGAGTGCTGAGCCTCTCCCTCCTTGGGTGTTGGGTCTCTTCCTCCTTGGATGTTGACTGATACCTACTGGTCTCAGAACTTTGAGAGCTGAAACTTACAGGTCTGTAATATGACTGAGTCCATGATCAGAAAAGAAGGCAATCTCAAGTCTCAAATTATTTATTAGATAAAGCTTTGTACCCTAAGCTAACAAGGTGAGGAATTTTGGAAGGGGGTTTATTCTGATCTATAGGGAAAGAGAACAGAAATGTCTTATGATAGGGTGGGGTGGGGGCAGTATGACCATGATACAGGATGTCAACCTTAAAAACCACTATCTTACCAAAGTATCATGCTGCCACTTTTGCATTCTTTTTCTATGCTGGCATCCCATTATGCAGAATTATATATTGAAAACTGCTTCATTTCCAGTAAAGTCTTGAATTTATTATTCTACTTCCAACAACATGAGGCCACAGTTTTTGCCAGCTCAAATTCTTTGGACATTATCCTAAGCTTTGTTAAGTGAAAGGTCTTGGGTTTTAGGTTTCAGGGGCACATACTCTGTTGAGGCAGGAGATGATCAGAAGAGTTATTAATGCCATAGACAGACAGGCTGACAGCACCAAGGGAATAGCTTGGAGAAGAGTTCGGGCCCACATTGATAGAGAACCTCAGCTTTAAAACAGGATTCCCACGAGATTACCGCTGACCTTGTCCAACTTTATTGGTCAGCCACACCCAGAGGGAAATGTTTACGAAGACAGCCTGTCTCCCAAGATGATCTGTCTTCCCTGAAGTAGACAATTCCAGCACAGACCACAGATCCACACATAGCCTCCAGGGCTGCCCCTGCCCCCGGCACCCCCATATCAGGTCCCAGCTAGCTTTTCCCTTTGTAGACTCCCTTCATTTCCTGAGGAGAGAGCCTTCTCCTAACCGTGTGTATTAATGAACGCAGTCCTGTCTGTTGAAGTCAGACTCCGGATTCTTTCTGTCTTTTGTCTCTTTATGATCCTTCCTACATCTAACATGTGTGACAGAGTAATGGGCCCCTTCTTACAGGTTTTAAATGAAGTGGCTGGATAGGAAGATTGTAAAGTTTCCTTTTCCTTTGGACCAAGGTTGGCAGTTCTTAGGAGTGGCCGGACAGTCTGTGACAATAGGCCAGACAGCAGGTGACAATAGATAGCTCTGTGGCTGTCCTTAAGTGAGGGTACACAGGGCGGGGAGGGCAAGGTTCAAGACAAACACGTGACTTTAGGTTCGCAAACATAAAAGACTGCAGTTTGAGGAATTATTGCCATTTAACCAGAATGGAGACTTTACAAAAAGGCATAACCCTGGCTGACAAGCAGAAGGGAGGCCAATAATGCCTGCAAATGACAGAGAGCACCTGAATTATTCTTCCTAAAGTGACTGCTTCCCAAAGTGACCTGCCAGCTGGCTGGTGAATCTCAGAAGTTGGTGCCAGCCAGTGGCAGCAGAGCACTACCTTTTTTTTTTTGTGCTCCTGTGGGAGAATGGTAAGGGCACAGAGCTGGCATGAAACTGAGTGCATTTCAATTGCACAGAGTGCCCTGGAAGACTTGCCCAAGTGTCTCTGTTACCTTAGCGTGAGGCTGGGACTTGGGCTTGGAGCTCATCATGTAATAAGGTAACCTCACTTTCTCTTTTCTTGCTTGTCCAGTAACATCCTGCAGCAATGACTGGGTTAGAATTTTGATGGGCATATAAATTTCTGGCTCTGTTAGAGAAAAAAAAATTAAGTTAGAGCATGTCTGAGATATTGTTAAAACATAGAAGTGCATGAACCAGCCTGGAAACGTTCTCCAGTCGTTCCTTTCTTTGTAATTAATTTTTACTTTAGTACTATATAATAATAAATTGATATATTTACTTTATTATTTATGTGCATGCAATTGCTAGTGGTGTGTGTGTGTGTGTGTGTGTGTGTGTGTGTGTGTGTGTGTGTGTGAAGAGGCAGGTGTCCCAGAGCCCTGAAGTTGGCACTGGATCTTCTGGAGGCTAAGCCATCTCTCCAGTCCTGTCTTTAAGTCTTAAAGGGCTTACTTAAAGAAATAAAACCTTTCATTAGTCCTCACTTTCCATTTGTTCTTTCTGCTAGGTAGTTCTACAGACATTGCTTCTCTTTGTTCCTTTCAGCTCCTCTGAGATGGCAGGCAGGTGTTGGTAGCGTGGTTAAACAAATAGAATTCTATGTTTTCAAGTAACTTCCCTTACATTCTGGCATTCAGGATTCTTTCTGTTAAGTTGTGTAGCTAGTGGAACACTGATCTTGAAAGATTTCTGACCACTAAGGGCGTCTCACCTTAAGAAATTTCAAATCTATTCCAATTCCTATAGCTCTAAAACATGGCACACTAGTTATAAGTGGATATAAAACCAGAGCTTTAAGATCTTAGCATGGTAATTTTCCCCCTCCCAGTCATTTGAAGGAGGGTGCAGAAGTGAAAAACCCACAAAGCCACAGCTGTTTATATTTGCTCCAAATAGTCAAGAGGGTTGAACTAAAAATTCTTTAGAAATAATCTTATTTAAACATCTTTTGTTGGGTAGGGGGCTGGAGAGATGGCTTGGCTGTTAAGAGCACTTGCAGCTCTTCCAGAGGATCTGATTAGATTCCAGTGTTCATGTGGGATAGCTCACAACCACCTGTGATTCCAGATCAAAGGCCTCTGTCCCCCCACTCCACTCCACCCCCGCTTTTTTTTCCCCTGCAGATACCCGCACACAAGTATCAGACAATCACACAGAAGCACATGTATACAAATTGGAGGGCAGAATTCAAATCACAAAGCAGGGATCACTGAGCATGCACGATCTACAGGCAGGTACTGAGAGCCCTGGGAGCATTGAGCTGCCGTGGAGAGCTGAGGAGGGGTTGACAGGATTGGGGGTGAGGGTGGGGTGGGGTGGATTAGTGTGGTGTGAGGGGGCCCGAGGGACTGAAGGGGACTCTTTAGCCTGTGTGCTCAGTGTGCCAGCTATTCTCCCTTGAATTTTCACTTCTACCCTACAAGCATCTGGGAACATGGCATTTCTGGTATATGACCTTGGGACTGCACATGTCCCCAGCAGAGCCATAAGGCCTGATCCTGGATAATTCTACGGAAGTTGATGAAGACACCACCATTCTGCCTATTGGTCTGGAAGAGTTGGAAACTTGGGTCTCTAGGATCAGGATCCCTGATGCATGGGAGTGAGCTGCCCTTTGTGGGTGAGAATCAGACCAAAGGAAGACAAGGGTGGGTCAAGAGGAAGGCATGTAGAATATAAAGGCAACCAAGCTAGTGCACATGCACTCATGGGCCACCTCACCTTGGAAAGGAGGTGGCTGTGGGGCTCACCCTGACGCCTCTTCTCTGCTTTACAGGAGTAAATCCACCACCTCTCCCCCTTTTTATCAACGTTGAGTTTTCTCATAAAAAAAAACTGAGAAGGTGCAGTGAATACAGCTGAAGTATTCTCTGTCTGTCTGTCTGTCTGTCTGTCTGTCTGTCTGTCTATCTCTTGTCTCTCTGTATCTCTCTCTCTGCCTCTTAACAGATGCGGGACATTGAAGTTCAGAAGATAAATTGCCTAAGAAGCTGTAATGAGTGTTAGGGGTGGAATGTGAACCCCAAAGAATCAGACTCCACAGGGCGCCCAAACTAGCTGGGTACCATCATCTCAGTGTAGCTTCTAGAAAAACAGACTTCTGGACATAGGTCAGACAGGTCCTGTTGTCAATCAGGAGTAAGCAGGATCTGAAGGTGGAGCTCAGCAGTTAGTGTTCTGATGCCTGTGGGCCACCATACTTCATGTAGGCAGCCTTTCTAATAGCTTTAGCCAATGATGCTAATTAACTGCTCATAACTGTATTACTCCTAATGGGAAAACCTGACGAGGAGATTGCCATGTGCTGTGTGTTGCACCATGAAGTTCATGTATATTAAGCAAGTGGATTTTCACTATTCTCCTATGCATCTAGCCATGTGCATATCACGATATCTGCCTGGCAGAAGAGGAGACAGAAGAACTAAAAACTCTACCTCCACAGCATGTTAAACAAGCTACCTTTCAGATCAACCTGGATTTTTCTTTTTTCACAAATGCCCATTCAGTTGACCAGCCCATCAGACTCACTTCAGTGATGAATTTCCAAGTAATTATTTTTTACCATTTTTCTCTGTATGTATGTATATTGTATGTATACGTCCATATTCCTCTTTGTGTGTGTGTGTAAAGAGTGTGTGGGTACATTGCACAGGTATGCAGAGGTCAGATGTTGATGTTTGGTCTCTTCCTCAATTGTTTTCCACTTTAACTCTTGAGACAGACTCTCTTGCTGAACTGGAGGCTCACCAAATTTGGCTAGAGTTGCTGTCCAGCGAGCCCCAGGACCCTCCTGCCTCTGACCCCACAGCTCTGGATTTCCAGGAGATTACATCTAGCTCTTCACATATGGGTTTCCGGATAACGGACCTCAGGTATGCTGCGCGGCAAGCACGTCCATCACCACTGAGCCAGCTCCACCGCCTGCTTCTCTTCATCTCCACTTTGGCTGCCCACTCCTTCCTTCCCTCTCACAGGCTCTCACCATCACAACTAGCACAAGTATCTTCTATGTCTTTGTGGGTTCTTTTTCTTAGCAACACAGTCTTGCTAAGTTGGCCAGGCCAGCCTAAACTTACAATCCTCCTGCCTCAGCTTCTCAAGTAGGTGTAACCTCTCCTTTTTCAAATTTTATGAGTGTGGGCTTTTTGCCTGCCTTTATGTCTGTCTACTACATGAATACCTGACCCCCAAGGTAGCCAGAAGAGGGTGTTGCATACCTTGAAACTGGAGTGTCAGATAGTTGGAAGTCCCATGTGGGTGCTTGGAATAGAATCCAAGTATTCTAGGGGAACAGCCAGTGCCACCTCCCCCCACCCCTCAGCGCCATGCTTGTTTCAATATATAAATTATAACATATATAATTATATATAATATATTATAAATATATATAATATAAATATGTAAATTTTATGATGCCAGGGAGCAGGGTCAGTCAGTGAAGCATTCCTGCACATGGGGATCTGAGCTTGACTTCTCAGCATCTTTGAAGAATGCTAGGTACGGCAGCAAGCGCCTGAACTCTCAGTGCTGGAGACAAGAGCATCCTGCATTCTGTAGACATAAAACATTGACTTTGAACCTGTGAGTAAAAGAAAGCAAACAATGGTCATACCTTCAGTAGGAGGTCTGGTGACATTTTCAGTTTGGTTTTGGCTAACAGACTCCTTGGTAGATTTTATTAGATTTTCAATTTGATTTTGGCTAGCAGACTTCTTGGTATATTTCTTAAACTTTTGAGTAAGGTTTTGGATAGCAGATTCCTTGGTATCTTTGGTTTCAATTTCAGTTTGA
Organism: Mus minutoides; assembly: GCA_902729485.2. Lineage (NCBI taxonomy): Eukaryota > Metazoa > Chordata > Mammalia > Rodentia > Muridae > Mus > Mus minutoides. The sequence goes on along the minus strand of LR749943.1, from coordinate 222,910 downwards.
CTTTGAGCAACAGACTCCTTGGGAGATATTGATACATTTTCATATTGGTTTTGGGAAGAAGAGGTCTGGACAGATTTGGTTACATATTCCGTTTCTTTTTCCCTAGTAGACTCTTGGATATTCTTAGCAACCTCCTGGTTTGGAAGGTGATGTGTATTTGAGGCTTCTTTTTCTGTATCTGTGGTCAGTGTAGAATCTAAAAATCCCAAAACAAACAATAAAAGTCACATTATGGTCAATGACACAGAGACAACTGATGCTTATACAAACACTGAACAATGGATTTCTCAATGAGCAGGATGCCTCCCCACTCTCCCATGAGCACATCATTGAGAGATTCCTCACAATAAGATCCTGGCTTGCCACCAACAAACAAGGCCATGTCTGAAGAGTGCATACTCCCTAGGAGCTGGCTGGATCTTGTGAGCAGAAGGACCAGATGGAGCTGTCACCATGCTGTGTTACCAAGAGGCCAAACCACTGCCTCTATCTTTGCCTACTAAACAAAATTGATTTTCAACATATTCATTACTGTGAAAAGTGCATCTCTTCATTAGAATATATATCTTTAAGAAACAGATACAATATGAAACAAAATTAAATATGATTGGGAAGCCAAATAGATATAAAGCTGCTTAAAGACTGTCTTGAAAGCCTGTTGTCCTTTTGAGGAGTGAACTGGGCTTTCTCCGGGATGTGGTGAGCTTGACCACTCAGGGCCATCACTGATCTCTCCTTACCACAACCACAAGTTGATTTTCTAGCCCTGATCTTTGTTTTGCAAGCTCTGTTTAAAAGTCCATGCGTTTTCTGACCCTGCACAATCTGGGTAGATATACTGCAGTTATAACAGTATGCAGTAGAAAGTTCTTCTCTTTGGGCCTCCTCACTATTCAGCTTACAGAGAAGGGCTACATTCTATTTCAATGTCAACCCTTTCAGCTTCTTAGCACACATATGCTGAGAATGCAGACATTCTCTTTTGTCTCTGTGTTTCATCATTATACCTAAGAAGAGAATGATTCCACCATGTCCTCTGATTTACAGCTTCCTAATAAAAACGCATGCATTTCTACCTTCGGTCTGATACTGAATGTTTTGATGCCATACGGTCTCTTTTGAACGACAATAATTGTCCCATCTTTTTGGTTTCATGATACTGACTCTGAGTATGTTTGTGTGGTGCTGGGCACTAAACCTAAGGTCACATGCCTGTTAGCCAAGGGTTCTAAGATTGAACAACGTATGCACCATGATCCCGACTTGTTTGAAGAGACAAAGCCAGTTGTATTGTACAATGTTTACGGACTGGTACACATTTGTCAATTATGTTCTCTTGGTTGGGTTCAGATTAAGGATTTTTGACATGAACTCTGTACATTGCAGTCTGGGAGGAAGGCCCTCAATGATAGAAAGTATTAGCTTTGATAAAAATTTAATTACTTGGCTAAGGGGTAAAATGCTATATCTTTGTGGGACATGAATATTTATTTCACTTGCTGTAATTAACAAGCACATGAATTATGTCGAGACCACGTGAATCTTCCAGTCTCACAAAACCTCTCATTCGTCCTGTGGTTAGTTTGATTTTCCAAATGCTTTAGGCACAAATAATAGATCTGAAATTCAATTTACATATGCTCTCTTTATATAACTCCAATGTATCTGTAGCATGTAGCCAACAGCATGTTTGCTTACCTGCTGCCATTGAGACAACAAATGTGAGAACCAGCTACATCCAAAGGGGCTGTATTGGCTGTGGGTCAGTTCAGTTCAGTTCAGGTGATAGCCACGGGAACCATATTAACATCTTACCTGAGTAGAGATCCGGAACAGCTGTCCTGAGTCCAGCCTCATTTTTCTTCACAAAAGGAGGCAGGCTTTTGGAAAACTTCTCCAGAAAATCATACTTAAGGGAAAAGTCATAAGACTTATGTCAGATACACACTTATTTTAAGTAACTGTCACAGATATGTTAGCTAAGATAATGGGCAATGGTGACCAGGCCCTGCAGGTGAGGTTGACAACTAAAATTCTGCAAGAGACATAGAGTTCTGGTCATTGTTAACTAGTCATGGTTTTTGGAATTTCTTCTGATTAGTAATAGTATCCTGAATTTTCAAGAACTCCAGGGCATTGTTGACACATGAAAGTGTTCACTTGGCTTTGCGAGTTCAGTGAGGGGCAGGCAGTTGTATGGCTAAGGGTCATAGGAATGGATTCACATGGAAGAGGAGAATGTTCAGTGTCTGTGGGCTTCTAAGAACTTGCAGTAAGTTAATGGTGTTTTGACAGTTGATGGCTGAGGGAACTCTAATGAAATAAAACCTAAAAATTGAAGTTTGTGTTGGTTTGAATATGCTTGCCTCTGGTAGTGGCACTATTTGGACATGTAACCTTGTTGGAGTAGGTGTGGCCATGTTAAAGTAGGTACGTCACTGTGGGTGTGGGCTTTAATACCCTTCTCCTAGCTTCCTGGGAGCCAGTCTTCTCCTGACAGCCTTCAGATGAAGATGTAGAACTCTCAGATCCTCCTGAACCATGCCTGCCTGAATGCTGCCATGTTTCCACCTTGATGATACTGGACTGAACCTCTAAACCTCTAAGCCGTCCCCAGTTAAATGTTGTCCTTATAAGAGTTGCCTTGGTCATAGTGTCTGTTCACAGCAGTAAAACCCTAACTAAGATAGAGTTTGTTATCAGCAGGTTTACCAGCAACAGAGAGTTCTTGGCTCAAAGAAGAGCTTAGAAGGTAAGAGGCAGATTGATTAATGGTTACATGCAAGGGAGAGAAGGGAGCAGCAGTCACACACGGGTAGAGAGTTTATTGTGTATGCTTGTGCAAACACAGAGTTTGAAGTGTGAGAGTTATTTGGTCTCATGTTGTTGCAAAAGGCACAGAGTATCAAGAAAGAGCGCCTACATTTTAACATGCAATGCACCATTTTATCAAGATTAAATGATTATCAATTACATCTAATTACCTGTGACTTAAATAACGAGCTCAATTCAGACTTAAAATAAGGTGTTACTTCTTTTGTCCTAATTTGCATTAGGTAGGTTTGTGTTTTCTTGATATCGTTCCTGATTCACAATTCCACAATGATATGCAAGAGAAGACATACAAAACACATTGGAAAAATTATTTTGCTCATGCTTTCGCTCCAAATCCCACTGGAAACCATTACAACCACTGATGAGAAAACTGAGGAGTTAAAACTGGATGGGCATTTCTCCCTCTTGGTATAGGGTCTAACTATTCAGCCTTGGCTGGCCTGGAATTAGTATTATCAACTTAGCCTTGAGCACACAGAGACCCACTTGCCTCTGCCTTCTAGTACTGGGATTGAAGGGGTGGTCCATCTAATGCTTTCACTTGGGGATGGGGTGCTTACTTTCTACTTCCATAATCACATTTCTTTTTTTTTTTTTTTTGTAAATCAGATTCTTTTATGAGATAGGGACTAACAATGCCAGTTGATCTCAAATGTCTAAAGCCATGGTGGTGTTGCAGTTTATGGGTCTTTTTGAGGCTGTGAGGTTGTCCGGGGTTTAAGTGACAGCTTTCATAATTTCAGTAGCAGCAGCAGCCACTACATAATACAAAGAGCTAAGCCCAAGAGGCTGTTAGAAAGTTAAGGGGCAACCCACACTGCTTTGAGTTGGCTCTTCCAAATCAGAATGCCTTTACTGGGCACAGGGAAGGCTAGGGAGATATAAACTGGGGTTCAGGTGAGCCTTGTTATCTCCATTTTATAGTAAAAACTTAAAGACTAGATATGTTCTCTACAGCATAATTAGTACAGAGTCGGGCTGAATGACAAGCTTGGTTATACATCTTTAAGCTCATGATATTGACAACTGCCTCTTCTCAGCAACTGTCAGCCACCAAGGCTGATGCTCTTCACATTTTATAGATAAGCAAACAGAATCCCTGAAGGGAAACAACCAGTCAGTATAGTAGACTGCATAAGAAATCATACTTTAGCTGACTCTAGACATGCTGACTCTGAGATCAGTGACTGTGCACAGACTGCATGCCTGGAAGGACTGTGAAGGTCAATCAATACGTCATCTTCTTTAAACAAGTCTAATTTGCCATTACAATACCTTCTCTCTCCTGCCTCACTGGGCTTCCCCTTTGTGTGTGGCAGTCTGGAGCTTGCTCACATGGAATCAATGAACCTGGCAATGGAGAGGTCTACACTCCTTTGTTCCAGTCTCAGTGTTGATTTTTCTGATGATCTCGTATCTGCTGTGCATCTTCCATGTCCCTGCCATGCTGGCGTCCTTATCCTCTGCCCACATTGCCTGTTCTCACCATTTTTATTTCTATGCTGCACAGTTAGATTATGAGCCTCACCTTTCCTGGTTGTGATTGACCACCCACCCACAAGTTAAAATTTTGAATTGTGACTATTTAGATTTAAAAAATGATGAATAGCTCATGACTAGCTACAGCATTTAAGAGAGGTTAAAGAGTATGCCTTCAGATCCTTGGTAATTATATACGTGTGTTCAAAGACAGAGGGGGACTCAGGGCGCCTAGCTCTTGCTTATTAAGATGTAGGGAAAGGGGAGATGGTGCCATCACTTGTGTACCTACTGATGACCCCATCAGGCTCCAATAGATCCTCCCAATCCACTCCCAATCCAGCAAATAATCCCACAGACAGCCCTGATTAAACCACATGAATCACACAACAAACTGAAGTCATGATCTGAGCAGGGCAGGGGAGGAGGAGGGTCTGGGAGGGGTGGGGGAGGCAAGAAGGACACAGGCAGAATAGTAGCCAGATGCATGGACCACATGTATGAAGCTGCCAAAGAACATAAAAACATATTGTCAGACCAATTCTCATCACTATTGAATCATAATAATATTCTCATTTTTATTTGCCACATCCATTGTCTTACAGATGTAGCAATTTTGAGATTGGTAATAAAATTTAAAAGTGCATTAAACAAACAAACAAACAAATAAAAACAGTAAGTCACCATCTCCTTTGGTCTCCTAAGCTCCCAGTCTCATCCCCACAGACAGCGCCTCATTCACTGTTTCTTGGCCATAACACCTAGGAAGGGTTTTTTCTAGCCTTTTCCTGAATCTGATTTCCAGCCTTCCCTGTGAGAGATGTTTCCCCTCTATGAAAAGGGAAGTGGCCCTATCCAGGCCTCACGCATTTCTCTAAAATCATTACTATTAGGTAATACTTCTCATCACATATATTTACTCTTGGCTTTCTAGTAATCAAAAAAAAAAAAACTATATAGATTTGCAGGCCCAGTATTTCTTTATATTTTCATTTTTTAAATGATATCCCCTCTCTCATACAAAACTTAAATAAATCCATATTATTTTCTCTGACCAGTTTGTCTTTTGTTATGGGGATCTCAGCCAGGAACCTAAGATGTGTAGGGACAAGAAGGTTTTCCCCTACAGACAACATACTCCTTCTGGTTCAACCTTGAAAGATAAGTCTTACTGTCCCATTTTCCAATAATTCTAAAATGTAGCCCTGACAACTTAATAAAGCCGATGGTTCTGAAGGGAGCAAATCATGTGTTTAAGCAGCTGCCCACCACAGATACATAAACACATTTGGCTCCCTTCATGGATTAAAAAGCTGGAGTTGAAATCTTAAGCACAGGCTGGAGGGAAAAGAAATTATAAGATGTTCAGGATACATTTCTGAAGCAGACAACATGAATCCTGAGTGTCTGTGACTAGGTCCCAAAATGTTTATGAGTATATTAGGATTGCCAGAAGCCCAGAGAGAGCCCAGAGAGTTCTGGTGCAGGAGAGAGAAAGGATCTACCTAATGGCCCAACAGGCTGCCTGCCTGCCACCGTGCCTTGTTGAAGCAGCAGCTAGGAGCCTGTAGGATCTGGTAACCTATAGACCTCTTAAGATTCCTCAACTCTGGTCTTCTCATGACCTTAAGTTTATACCAGGGCAGAATTACCTCTGTTGCTCAAGCTTTTCTTTCCAGCTCTTTCCTTGTGACGTATTCCTGTATGAAAAGAAGAAAAATAGTGAAGAGTCACTGTTCTCAAACACTGGGAGGTGGCCACAATAATTCCCACACCCCTCCATTCATTATTGTGTGCCAGCACTAACTAGAACAGATGTCCATCGTAGCTTACCTCCATATCTTTTCATAGAATTCTTTACTGTAGTTGTCTGGTGAACATTTTGGAGGCGAAGCCATAGATTGCTTGAATAAATCTGTTAGGTGGGCTGCGACTTTAAACACAACACATTAGTGTTAGTATTGACTTCTTTTATTTTTATTTTTAATTTAATTTTATTTTTAGTACTGACTTCTTTATAACATTTCTTCCTTACATAATTACTCACCTGTAAGCTCTTCAAGAGCCCACATTTAAGTTACCAGTTGATTTGGAGGATTTTTGCACCCATGCAGTAGCATTCAGTAATCAGACACCATACTTTCTGTGGGATGTGTATTAGTGAACGCTATATTTATGACCCAAATTATGACCCATAGGGCATCACAATGTGTTTGCCCTATGGGGCTAGGGAAGCTGTGTGTCAGGGAACTGATTTCCTTCATATTAAAACAGCATACTGAAGTTGTTTCTCTAAACACATACCTGCTACCAAGTTCTAAAGATATAAATATCATGTATTTTACAATTTTGGGTGATGTTGCTTAGAGCTTGTCTAAAGAATGTGGTCTCAGTGAGATGTCACTTTGTCAGAGAAAGAGGAGGACATCTGCTCAAGATAAGAAAACTTAGAAAACACTGATTTAGACAAGGGTAAGTAAGTTTTCTTCTTGGGGGGACGTTTCTGTACCCTTTAATTTATGTGTGTTATACATCTGTACGAAGTAGAACAGTGTAAAATATTATTCAAGCTTGTTTTATTGCAAAACTCATGCTTTTGTAGGAATAATCTTAAAAAAAAACACGTTAAGAAATACAGTGAGAGACACCGACTTCATAATCCCCATTGCTAAGCATCAGGGTCAGTTTTCAGTGTGCTGTTTCCCTCCTACACCAAGTTGAGAAATATAGTTTGTTTAACCATTAATATTGAGTAAGCTGTAGGTTTGTCTTCATCATACATGCCTGTTTTCTTGGCCCAAAAGTTACAAGTTCAAATGACTCAGGGTAAGTTTGTAAGGTCAAATAGGGTAAATAAAATTTGCATTTTAGTTAAATGCATTTTTCTAAAGGACAAGTATGTAACATGCTATATTTGGGATATCCTATTAATACAGATTGTTATTTACCCAAGATGTAGTTTTAACAAGGCCTGCTGTATTTATGTTCACTGGCAGCTCTATTGCAGGGGCCACCTTGTAAAATTGTGGTAACAAAGTATATAGACAGAAGGGTGAGTACTAGAGACTGTGATCACTTCTTCCGTAATGGCCATCTGAAGGGGTAGCTGTCCATGTCCATCACCTTTGGTCACGTTGTTATACTATGAAATCTTAATAAGGGAAAAATCTAGATAAACAACAACAGCAACAGTCACAACAAAACACTGTGTGAAACATGCACCAAATATGTCTGAGGGTCCAGTGAGGCCCACAACAGGCAATCTAGGGCCTCTTACACATAGCTGCACACAAGACCCCAGCAAAGCTCCTTGTGCTGCTGCTCTGATATGATCACACTTGTTGGGGACAGAGGGAGTCCCTTTGAGAGTAGCTGTTTGTGTTATAACACATTGTGTAGGAGAGTGCAAGGTGCGGGCAGTGTCTGTGCGTTTGCTTGGAAGCCATGTGCATGCATGCACACAGGGGTATCGGCCCTGGCTCCTTGCTATCGCCAAACTATTTTCTATGGAGTTGAAACCAACAAGAAGATAAAATATCAGTGTTTTTATTCAACAAAGGAATGTTCAAGATGAATTAAGTGAAGAATCAGTACGTTCAGGGCAGAAAGAAAATATAAACCAGTGCAAACCAGCATGGCCCAGTATGGGAGCAGAGGTGATTCTGAGAGAATTTGCTGTGGTATGCAGAATGACAAACAGATATAGTTAAGAAGTCCTCTGAAACCTTAGATAGAACGCAGAAAAATAGTAAATTCCGGTTACCTTCAGTCATATGACTTTTTGTAGTTTCCTCCATTTTCGGGAAAGACTGAAATGAAGGTTAGAATTACTTGAGGTTAATTGTATTACAAGTGGAAACAGTTTGTTTAGAAATATTCTCTGAGTGCTCTATTTGACTCATTATGGAAAAGATATAAAGTGAACTTGTGTTTTAAATACCAATACATCATTTATTTAAATATTTTGTTGTTTCTTTATGTAATGAATTTCTAAGAATAGAAATCATTTGACATTATAGAAATTTCTTTTGTATTCATTAAGTTATTCACTATTTCAAGAAACATTAATTTCTTCATAATGATACAAATTTAAAGTAAAAATATCTGTAGTTATTTCTATCTGTTTGTCTGTCTGTCTGTCTGTCTGTCTGTCTGTCTGTCTGTCTATCTATCTACCTATCTTTTATTTGAGCATCTTCAGAATTTTCAGTGAACAGAGGAAGAGCCAAAGGAAGATATATTTGGAAAATTCAATAAAGCCATAATACGATTACCACAAAAATAAGCCATGATGTGGACGAAGCAAATGCTGCAAAGCCCTGGCAGGAATCTCATGTGGCTTTCCCCGTATGCATTCTGCATGGACGCATCTGACAGTGAGACTGTAACAAGAACACTGCTCTGAGGGACAGCCTCTCACCATAACCAGCTTGAGGAGATCTGCAGCATTGCCCCTCTCCTCCTCTGTTCTGGAATCCTTGACTGTCATCTCCTGTAGCTCATCTTCTTTCTTCAGGATGTGGTTTATATAGTCCTAGATCAGGAGAATCAATCAAACAGATAAGAATCAAGAACGAGGCAGAGAGAGAGACTGGCACAGTCAGTGTCAACTGGGAACACTACAGGACTAAAGAGACAATTCACACCTCTCGACAAAGTTAATTGGTCAAGCACTGGGAAGTTCTTTCTCAGTAGATTAGAAATAAAAATAAACGAAGTGCTGATCTGCTCACAACCAAAGCTTTAAAGGCACAGGGAAGAACTGCACAGGGACTTCAGAGGGCCCTGCCTCTAACACGGTGCTTCAGCATCCTTTCACTAAAATGATTCCCAGGTCTCTCAGTGTCATCTGTATGGTTCTGTGTATGTCACTCAGTCCATGCCTTTGCCTCCAGATGAAATATATTACTTCCCATTATTTGATCAATTGTCAGGAGACATCTAGGAAAGGCTAAAGGCATGCAGGTGAGTTTTCTGGACATGGCCCCTTATTTTACATGGCTGCAAATGGTAAACTCTGAATTGCAGAGCCTTCAGAAATCAGATTGATTCTTATTGCTGGTATGCCTTTCCTGTCATTATTACATATTCTGAAGATTCCTGAGCATTAGCCCACCCTACTGGGCAGATTTTCTGCAGATCATCAAAGAGGTACTACTCTCTTGTAGTAATGCTATGTAGACAAATTGATGATGATTAAAATAGATGATTTCATAATTCCTAATAATGATTCTATAGAATTCCTAAATTTATACAAGTAATTTTGAGCCCTCTATAGTATGAAAGTGCAATTATGGCTTTTTATGTATCACAGACTAGCACTAGCATAGGAAAGGAGGCTAGGAAAATAATTTACCATCAGGGAAAATATTCCTTCTAGGTTAGCTGTGAAACCATTATCTGATAACCAAATGTAATAAACTAGGAATGGACAATTTATTATAAGTGCAAGGATAGAAAATATTGACTGGGTTTGTGGTATGTACTCCTCACTAATAGATGGATATTAGCCAAAAAAAAAAGTACAGAATACCCAAGATACAGTCCACAGAACTCAAAAAGGTCAACAAGCTGAAGGGCCCAAGTGAGGACACCTCAGTTTCACTTGAGAGAAGAAAGCAACTACAAGAGGGGAGGAAAGGAGGGAACTGAGAGAGAAAGGGGATGGGGGTGGAGGGTGAGAAGAGAGGAACATGATCTGGTATTGGGTGTGGAGAAAGGACTGAAGCCCCGAGGGCCAGCAGAAAGAATGGAAACAGGCAACCTTGGGAGGTAGGAGGTTGAGGGTCAGAGGGCCTCTAGAATGTAACAAAGACCTAGGAGGTAAGAGACTCTCAGGACTCAAAGGAAGGGACCCTAGATAAAATGCCCCATAGTGGGGAGAGGGAACTTGTATGCAGGGATGTGGGTGTAGGGGAAGAGGGAGGAGGGAGAGAGCCTAAGTCTGGCCAGAGTTCCTGTGCTCTGGGCAGGCTGACGAGGGAGGATTGCCTGATGCTTTCCATGCAGCCCCGGCTGGGCATCTGGCTGTGTGAATCCACTGATCCCACACAGTGGAGGGGTGGACAAGGAGCAGCCCTGGGTACCAGGTTCTCAGTCTCCAGGCATCCCACGCTGGATATGCGGAGGAGCTGAGAACAGAATAGGGGCCCCAGGCAACACTCGGCCCCCCCCAAGGGGAAAGGAAGAGGTCAGGGGGAGAGGGGGCTTTGGGTAGTTCCCACACAGGCGAGTGCCTTTAGTCTGGACCTTGATGAACAGAGATAGTCTATGGCTTTAGAGCTTTATTGTAGAAAGGCAGGGGAAAGAGAGAAAGTAGAAAGAGAGAGAGACTGGCCATGGCCAAGAGTAGAGAAGGGGAAAAGAGAGAGAAAGGGAAGGAGAGAAAGAGAATAAAAAGGTGAAAGCTTAAGAGAGTAAGAGCTTAGAAAGAGAGGAGAGAGCTTAGAGAGTGTAAGGAAAGTAAGAGCTTAAGAGAGTGAGGAGGGGCCAAGCAGCCTCTCTTACAGTGGGCTTGTTATCTTGCTGTTGCTAGGTAACTGCGGGGAGGAGTCTAGCCAGAAGGCCAGAAGCTTGGGACATTGTGTAAGTGACTGAAAGCCACATGCTTCTCCTGTGGGGGCTGTGGGGGTGATAACTTCGACAGGAGACATGAGGGTCTGGGAGACATGAGGGAACGCCTTTCATCCAAGGTAGGTGAAAACTACCACCACAGGGCACCAGGTCCTACTGGGGTTCAAGACCTCAACTCAACTGGAGACCAAGCTGTCTGTGCATAGCCCATTGCCCCACACTTGTAGAGCCCACCTCCAGCAGAAAGATAGGGCATCAAGTGAGCTATGAGGTTGCCATCCTACAGTCAAAACTCTGACACATAATGGGTCCTGTGTGAAAGAATTACAGGGATGAAAATGGAGAAGAGCCTAAGGAGAAGAAGGTCCAGTGACAGGCCCAAAGTGGGATCCATCTCAAAGGGAGGTCCCAAGGCCTGACACTATTACTGAGGTTATGGAGTGCTCACAAAAAGGGACCTATCATGACTCCCCTCCGAAAGATCCAACAAGCAGCTGAAAGAGTCAGATGCAGATGTTTGCACCCAACCAGCTGACCCCTGTGGTTAAATTAGGGAAAAGCTGGAAGAAGCTAAGGAGGAGGGTGACCCTACAGAAGGACCAGCAGTCTCAATTAACCTGGACCCCTGAGATCTCTCAGACACTGGATCACCAACCAGACAACATACAAAAGCTGATATGAGGCCCCCCAATACCTATACAACAGAGGACTGCCAGGTCTGGGTTCAGTCAGAGAAGATGTACCTAACCCTCAAGAGACTGGAGACCTCAGGGAATTTTGAAGTCTGGTGGCATGTGTGTGTGTGTGGACATCCTCTTCATGGAGACAGGGAGGCGGGGAGGAGGTATGGGATGTGAAGTAGTTGGAGGGTGGACCAGGAAGGGAATAAAATTTGGAGCGTAAAAACAAAACAAAACAAAACAAAACAAAAAAAACCCAAACAAACCCCAAAATTTCAAAACTAATGAGACACAAGGCAGATGATTTATTTCTTGCTAAAGCCACATTAACTTATGACATAAAAATTATTGCTTTAAACTTTTAATGAACTATAGAGCTAGATGATAGATAATGAATAGTTAGTTAACACTAATCTTCATGAACATATGTAAACATTTCTGCTGTAACTCTTTATTCAATTTATGATTTGAATTTATATCTCAAACTTGTTTTTGGGATGTAATGATACTTGAAGAGCCATGTGATCATTTATTCTGAGAAAGTGTAAGAACTAAGAAGGACAATAAAGGAGTGGCAATCTTTTTCTTTCAGCAATAAAGAGGACTTGGCTTTTGGCTTTTTCTTATTCCAAGGTATTTTTTCCTTACTTAGGGACTTTTTACTACTTTCAACAATAAAAAGGTAGAAGCTTTTCTTTCTCTGATCAATAAAGGTTGGTGCTTTTTTAGCCAGAATGAGTGAGTTTTTCTGCATTGGCACTTGCTCAATGGAGCTTGCTTCATTCACCAAACAAATATGTATGTACACACACACATACATATATACATATATGCATATGTGTGTATAGGTGTGTGTATGTAAGTTTGCATGAACACTTGTGGAGCTGAGACAAGGTAGTTGGGCCCAACCAGATGTGTGTGTGTGTGTGTGAATATGTGTGTTTGTGTGTGTGAATATGTGTTTGTGTATGCATATTGCCAGTGTAAAAGAGTTTAATTATTTTTCCTTTCTATTTTCCTCTGGTTCACAAAAAGTTAATGAGTTTCTAGCCTCTTGCCTAGAAGTCCTTGAGCAAGAGAGAAAGAAAATCAGCGCTTATTAGCACAAAATAGTAACAGAGTTACAGAGAAAGAAACCAGTGCTTATTAAAGCACAAACTATTAATATTATAAGGCCAGGGGTCATCAGTCTTTAGCCTTCATCCAGAATCTGTGTTCTGCCTCAGCTTGTTCCCAACAGGAGCAGGCCTCCAGCAGATCAATTATCTATCAAAATTGATCCTCTTCTCAATGCCAGGTTCTGGGCATATAACCATAAAAAGCATATAATGTTCATGCTGAGGGAATTAGATTTAGAAAGATGCTATAGATAAGATCACATAATGGGCCATATATCTATAAAATCTTAGATCATTTTCAAAGCAGCATCTATTTTCATCCATGAACAAGTATCATATTAATGTTTGATTCTACATTTTCTTTAGAGAGCAGTAACTTTCCATATAGTAAGAAAGAAATACTATATAGAAAATATACATAGAAGGTTTTTTTTTAACTATAGCAGCACATTTTGGGCTTCCTACAACTTAATACAGGAATCACTAAGTAGCTTCTATGTTTTTTTTTTTTTTAACCTTCTATTGTCGGTGACTAACATTCATGTGTTATTCTAAATATTGGTAAAAACTAGATGGTTTCAGGCTCTTCAGGAAATGATTTGCTGTGTTCCTGACTCTTTTGGGGTATAGTCATCATGTCACCCAGATTCCATTACCTTGAGGGAAATCTGTAGCTTTAGTTTCACCTCATTGTTTATGACTTCATGCTGGATGAACTGACGCATCTGTAGCACTTTGGGTCCTTCGAGTATAGGGGCTGGGACGTTTGTCAGCTGCTTAGACCCAATAGAGAGGCCTTTCCAAATTTGAGTGCCAAATGGTGGTCCTGGAGTCTTTTTCTGTCAAAAAAACAAAGTGAAAGATTCACCACAGAAGTCAGAACAGTGCAGCAATGATTTTTTTTTAAATGAGTACTTATGTGGATACTAGATCGGGGGTCCTTATGGGGTTCCTAAGCCAGTGGAGACCTGACTTTGAGGTATCCAAACAGACAAGGCTTGGCCACTCACCTGTAAATCCAAATGGCAAAAGTAATAGTAAAATAGGAATGAGATTCATCACTCAGTGTGACTGCCCTGGAAAGTGTGGAGACTAGCATTACATGCTCCATTTTCAAGGAGCTGACAAGAGCTTGGGAGGACCAAAAGAAAGAGAGTGATGGATGTGTATGCATTCTCAGGCAGTTTTGATCCAAGTATGGTTTGGGTGATCAATATCTCAGGATTGGAGCTTTCTAGACAGTTAGAAGATTGCTGCGATCAGAGTTGGGCTTCAGGGGGAGGGGGTTGGGACCACAGCATGTAGTTTCCACTCATGGTAAGATGTTCATACTCTGAGTTATTCCTGGAATCCAATATGACTGTAAGAGACAATGGCTAAGAACAAGGGATAAGTCAGAAAGCGGGGAGTTCCTTCTTTTGGGTTTAGGGCAGTGCTGTTCCTGGGATGAAATAATCAAGCCATCTGGTGTGGTGGTACACACTTTTAATGCCGTTATCCTAGAGACAGAAGCAGATGGATCTCTGAGCTCAAGGCCAGCTAGGCCTAAATAGTCAGAACTTATTTCTGAAAGAACCTAAAACCAAGCAAGTGAACAAAGAAAACTTCACTCCAACTAAAAACAACTCGGGGAAGAAAAAAATGATTGGGCTTATACATTCAGGTCACAGTTTATTATTGAGTGAAGTCAGGCAGGAATGCAAAACTAATCTAAGAAACAGTGCCTGCAGGTTCACCCTCTGGCCCACTCATTCACTGGCTTATGCCATCACCTTCTCAGATTGTCTAGGACCATCTGCCTAGGGTTGGTGCTACCCACAGGGGGCTGAGACCACCTGTATCTATTAGTAATCCAGACATTCCTCAGACATGCCAACACGCTAACTGGATCTAGGTTGTTCTACAACCCATCTTCTCAGATGACTCTAGACTCTGTCCACTTGCTAATTAAAGCTAACTAGGACAAGGCAAAACCTGGTGACTGACAATCTGCTTATGATGTTGTCTCTGCAAATCTCAAATTATCTTTTTAAAAATTACACATTTTCTTTATTTACATTTCAAATGTTATCCCCTTTCCTAGTTTCCCCTCTGAAAATCCCCTATCCTCTCCCCTCTCCCCCTGCTTCCCAACCCACCCACTTCTGCTTCCTGGCCCAGGAATTCCCCTATACTGGGGCATAGAACCTTCACAGGACCAAAGGCCCCTCCTTCCATTGATGACTGACTAGGCCATCCTCAGCTAATGCAGCTAGAGCCATGAGTATCTCCATGTGTTTTGATTGGTGGTTTAGTCCAAGGGAGCTCTGGGGGTACTGGTTAGTTCATATTGTTGCTCCTCCTATGGGGCTTCAGAACCCTTCAGCTCCCTGGGCACTTTCTCTAGCTCCTTCATTGGGGACCCTGTGTTCTGTCTAATTAATGACTGTGAGCATCCACTTCTGTATTAGTCAGGCACTGGCAGAACCTCTCAGGAGACAGGTATATCAGTCTTCTCTCAGCAAAATCTTGTTGGTATCTGCTATAGTGTCTGGTTTGGGTGGTTGTTGATGGGATGTATCCTCAGGTGGGGCTGTCTCTGGATGGCCATGCCTTCAGTCTCTGCTCCAAACTTTGTCTCTGTAACTCCTTCCATGGGTATTTTGTTCCTCATTCTAAGAAGGATCAAAGTATCCACACTTTGGTCTTCCTTGTTCTTGAGCTTCATGTTTTGAAAATTGTATCTTGGGTATTCTAAGTTTCTGGGCTAATATCTGCTTATCAGTGAGTGCATACCACGTGTGTTCTTTTGTGATTGGGTTACCTCACTTAGGAGGCTATCCTCCAGATCCATCTATTTGTCTAAGAATTTCATAAATTCATTGTTTTTAATAGCTGAGCAGTACTCCATTGTGTAAATGTACCATATTTTCTGTATCCATTCCTCTGTTGAGGGACATTTGGGTTCTTTCCAGCTTCTTGCTATTATAAACAAGGCTGCTATGAACATAGTGAAGTATGTGTCCTTATTACATGTTGGAGTATCTTCTGGGTATATGCCCAGGAGTGGTATTGCTGGATCTTCTGGTAGTACTATGTCCAATTTTCTGAGGAACCATCAGACTGATTTCCAATGTGGTTGTACCAGCCTGCAATCCCACAAGCAATGGAGGAGTGTTCCTCTTTCTCCACATCCTCGCCCGCATCTGCTGTCACCCGAGTTTTTTATCTTAGCCATTCTGACTGATGTGAGGTGGAATCTCAGGGTTGTTTTGATTTGCATTTCCCTGATGATTAAGGATGTTGAACATTTTTTTTTTAGGTGGTTCTCAGCCATTCAGTATTCCTCAGTTGAGAATTCTTTGTTTAGCTCTTTACCCCATTTTTAAAATACGGTTATTTGGTTTTCTGGAGTCCAACTCCTTGAGTTCTTTATGTATATTGGATATTAGCCCCCTAATGGATTTAGGATTGGTAAAGATCTATTCCCAGTCTGTTGGTTGACATTTTGTTTTATTGACTGTGTCCTTTGCCTTACAGAAGCTTTGCAATTTTATGAGTCCCGTTTGTCGATTCTTGATCTTACAGCACAAGCCATTGGTGTTCTGTTCAGGAATTTTTCCCCTGTGCCCATATCTTCAAGAGTCTTATTCATACTTTGGTGCTTCTAACCTTGAAGGGGAAGACTGATGTTTTTAGATGAAAGATCTTCAAATGATTACCATATCTGTATGAAAAGCTGAGCAGTAACCTTATCCAAATTTAGAGAAGCAAGGAGACAGATACAAAATGGAGGTAGAGATGCCAAACTATAATAGCTTTCTAGTTACTCAGTGAATATCTGAAGGACCAAGGGTAGAATCAGTCCTTTTAGGAGAAGCTGAAGCCATCACAGTTACACCTGTGTGGGAAAAAATGGCACTGGAAAAATCCTGATCCTCCTGGACCTGAGCAAAGTTTCCTCTTTATAGGTGTCACTAATGCTATCATATGGTGTCCTGTTGGGCATGTTCTCAGGAGGCTGTGTGATTCTGCACTTGGTAATTCAGCAACAGTCTGATTCATGTTACATGAATAATGCTCTGTTAAGCATGCTCAGATCACCAAAGACATTTGAATTAGCAGTCTTTAACTTCCTAGTTCTGTGTGAATTTATAGAGGAAGATTCTGAGAGTAAAATCATTCCATGGCTCTTGGCCAATTTGAGGTCACTGTAGCTGAAACTCACCTCCAAAGCCCTCTAGAGGTTTCTTGGGAAGAAATGTCTACCTGAAAGTGAGCTCAAACCTGTTATTGTAGGCATTGACCTTCAGGACTAGTGTACTTTGTTGCCTTTGTGCTTTGTTTTAAAAAAGAGTGGCCAGTGACAACCTCCCAGTGGCTTTCAGTTTGTAGTATCAGAGTTTCAGATAAAGAAAATAGTTTTCATTAATCCTGATATTTATTTTACAGCCTTGTAGTATCTTCAGCTTCTTGACATTTTCAACATTCAGAAAAGACTATTGTGGTGCAGTGTTTCAAGATTCAGGACAAGAAATCATGGTCGCTTCAGATAATTTGATAAGAGTCAACAAATTAAAAGGAAGAAGCCTTGTTCTCTTAACTGCTCACGGTCTCTGCTCTTGCTATAGCAGGATTTACTGTAGGCTACTGAAAGCAGAAATTCAAAGACATTACCCTCTTCCCTTAGTGATATGATCTACTATTACATTTTTGGCATCTTCACAGACTTCATAACTGAACACTATATGATGTGCTGGACATGCTGCATGTGGTGGTTATAGAACAAAATGGCCATCTTACAAGATGCAGGATTTACTGATGCTTCAGCAATAGTCTTTCTTCAGTCTTTTACAGCTCTACGGTAGAGTTTTGCCAGTCTGGCATGATAATATCTACAGTATTTACTTGCTAATACTGCAGTAGCAAAATTCTTTGTTCTCTCTCTCTCTCTCTCTCTCTCTCTCTCTCTCTCTCTCTCAATTTGTACCCTTTTAAATACACAAAGAAAAACTAGGGAGAGTGAAAGACACAACATTTTGTTTCAAACTTAATTGGGGAAAAATGACAAGGAAAGTGCTTTAGTATCAGGAAGAACATGATAAATCATAACTGGTTTTTCAAGAGGAATGTTTTAATAATATAGGAACATGTTCAGGATTGCCATGCAGAATAAAAAACAAAACTGAAATTAGCTATCCAGGCATGAACTTCTAAAAGTATATTGCTACATCTACAAATGCTTAAATCTCCAAATATAACACATCTTGACTGCATTCATTATCTTACAGTCGGCTGAAAATATATAAAATTATAGAAGACCCGAGCCTGAAATGTTATCTAAATAGAGAGACTTTACAGTGGGAAATGGATACCTCAACTGAAGGAAACCTTTCCCATGACCTTGACTGGAGATTTGGGGGAACGATGGTGTCTAATTCCTTCTTCATGATCCATTGTGATGCTTCATGGAAAGGGCGAAGGACTGTGATGCTCAGTGCACCTGGATTAAAGGGAGTTATTAGAAATTATTTCTCTACCAAAATGTTCCTGGTAAATTCAACACATATTACCCAAGTTAAAAAATTCCTTTGAACCGCTTTTTACAAAAAAAACGTGCTCAGGTACAATGAGTATGCTTTAGGGTGCTCCTCTCTAAGATGGGACCATGAGTCAGTCAGCATCTGAAAACTGGACTTTGTCATCCAAAAGCATTCATGCTTGGGCCAGCAGCCATATTTAGGGCGTGTTGGGTCTGCCAACAAACTACCTTGAATCTATCTATCTACTTCTGCCTCCTCCTCAGATACAACATTTATTTAATCATGTGCCTCAGAGGTGTTCCATCCTGGACTGAAACAACAGCTAGCTTTTCTAGATGTAGATGTACATGGGAGTGGGGAACTGATCCTGACAGCCAGGTTCATCCATGATTCTTTGACTTCTTTGACTTCTTGCTCAGAGAAGCAGAGCAAGGTCTTCCTTGTTTACCCTTGTCTTGGCTTGAACTGGGTCTCTCATGCTACAGCCATGCGTAGCCTCTTCTTACCCATTTTCCAATTCAGTATGATTCTTTGTAATTTCTTTCCCAAGAAGTCACCACCCTCACTTCATAACACACACACACACACACACACACACACACACACACACACACACACCTGAATACACTAACAAGCTCTTGGGTCTCAAGCATTTTCAGAGACACTTTCTAGATGAGTTTTCTGTTCATAGCTCTCATTGGAAAATATTTCTATTCTTCATTGACCTTCTGTAAGTTTATAATTATTTATGGAGCTATGTTATTAACACTCATTTCTCTTGATAAATTATAAGGAATTTAAGGAAATAAGGCCTAAGTTTGTTTTAACTCATTCTGTACTTCAAAAACTAGTATTTGGTACAGGATGGGTAGCAAAGACAATGTTACTTAAATAAATAAAATATGGTGAGGAGAGTTATTATCTTCTGTTTTCATTTTATTGTTGTTTGGTTAGTTTTTGCTTTCATTGGGTTGTTTTGTTTGTTTTTTGAAACAGAGTCCTGCTATGTATTATAGGCTGACCTCAAGCTTACAGTGGTTTTCTAGGTCAGGAGTTATTGTACCACATGCTTGCTTCCCTTACATAGTTCTTTACATACACTGCATAGCCATCTATTTTCCACATTCACACAAACAAGGCATATAATATGTACATGCATGCTGATAAACTAAAAGATAGCATAGACTTGCTAGCATACTTACAAGTAGACTCGAGGTATAAACCATCGACCAGAAACATAGATACATGTCTCTATCTATCTATCTATCTATCTATCTATCTATCTATCTATCTATCTATCTGCAGCATATCCAAGTATGTGCCTTTAATTTCATGCAATATTTTTTGAAATTAATAAAATAACACAATTTCTCAGTGAATATATTATACAACACATATATTTCTGACTAGCATTCCAATTTATACATAAAATATATATTCTTATTGTATTCAGTTTGACTAAGATATCACCTTAAAATGCCCTGCCAAAGAATTAGCAAGAGAGCTTACAATGTTTCTAAACAGGATGGAATGAACTCTTAGATAAACCCTAGGCACAAGCCTTCTAACAACAGCAAGAGGCATTCATTCTGGGCTTGCACAAGTTGACACTTAGACACAGTCTGAGATGAACATCAGTTTTGGGAGCTATGTTAGTAAGGTGGAATGATCAGTTGGTATTTGGAGTAGCAAAATGAGCAAAGGGGACTGAACAGCCAGAGCATGAGAGTCACCGGAGGGTCTGGAGAGCTGCAGGCAGCATGGCTTCTCTACCTGGGTATTCCTGCACTGGTTCCTGGAGAACCACGGTCGTTGACTCTCCATAGGCCAAGGATAAGTATTCTTCTATGTCACTGTCTCGGAGAAGTTCCACTCCTGATCCATCAGTATAGACAACAAAAAATCTATTTGAAGAAGTAAACATTTGAGCATTTGAGACATTGAGTAAATATGCTTCTTGAACGTGGAACAGAGGATAAAAATCCTAACTGTGTTGGTGCCATTTTACCTGGGAATATGTTCACCATAGATCTGCATGTAATTCTTTTCAAGGTGAAGCGATGATAAGCTTTCGTAGCCCTCCATCTGTACATTGAAGTCTTCTTCCAGTTTCTTTTTAGGTAATGTTGTTGATACAGAGCCATCAGCCATGACCTAAGGGACAGGCATATGAGCAACTGAAGAGAAAAAAATGCCAGTGTCCTATATCCCCACTGATCCAATGTGAGCAAGCTCATGCTCTTTTGGATTAACAGACAAATCAGGCATATCTAATTACAAGGTATTGATATTATGTATGGATTCCATTAATAAAGGTAGAGACACACTAGCCGCCTACTGAGGGTGATATGGCCCTTAGAGGGGTATTAGAAACATGCTTGGCAAGGAATACCTGGACATTTTAATATGGAGGAACTTTGGCTATATGTTTCCATTGCTAGTCATTATCAATTGAAATTCATCAGTTCATGCTCATGCTGTAAAGAGTCTCAATTATTTAGGGAAGAAAAACATGAGCTGGACCAGGACTGGTCTGCATACCAAATTAACACTAGGGACTCTGTGGTTTGAGGTCAGATCTAAAAACTAACCCCATACCCGCTAGTCATTGGAGGAAATCCCACTGTTGGGTGAGGATTGGGGAAAAAGGATAAATGCTTAGACCAGGGGGTGGCAATGCTTTTTGGTCAAGGGCCAGAAGTAAGTAATGCAGGAGCTGCAGGCCACACACTCTTCTTTTGCAAACACACAGCCCATCATGCACTGCTGTGCAAATGCAAGCAGAGACAAGCAGCAAACAAAGGGAATCCTGGTGTTACAGCAACAGTTTCCACAGCAAACAAAGGGCATCCTGATGTTACTTACAGTAACAGTTTCCATAGCACCACTGAACTCTGAACCCTGTCTACCTACATATGTCATGAGATAGTATTTAGATTTTTAAACCTTTTAAAATGTGAGGTAAGCATTGTAGATCCTAATCTATATAAACTATGGGGCTATGGTTCTCCAATTCCTGGACAGGAAAGATAAATAGAAGAGAGGGCATCATCATAGCAGTGCCTAAGCCCTCTCCAGACCCTTTCTTCCCGACACCATCCCTGCTAGGCACTTCTTACTGTATAGACTACCTCAACACCATGACATTGTGGAATGCTTGCATTTCTTCTCGATTGAATTCCTACATTATTGTTTGTGGTTGCATTATTATTTTTTTTAAACTTACATTTCTCTAATTGTCTAGTAGCTTTAGGTTTCCTCCTGCCAAAGTTATTAGGATTGTTCTTCTCTATGAAAATATACTTAAGAATTAAAGAAAAGATATTGACATTCATGATTGGTTGGCTGAGGTTGAGTAAATGACCCAATGCAACAAATACAACAAAACAAAGCTGAGGCATTTTGAGTGGAAATAGCCTCTATACATCCTCCAAGCATGACATTATTGGAAAGAATTAGGAAGGATTAGCCTTGGAATGCCTGTGGCCTTACTGGAGGAACTGTGTCACTCGGGGTAGGCTTTGAGGTTTCAGAAGCTCAACCTAGTCCCAGTGGCTCACTCTCTCTTTCTGTTGCCTGTCAATTTGTATGTAGAACTATTAGCTACCTCTCTAGCACCATGCCTGCCTACATGCTATCTTGCTTCCTTCTGTAACAATAATGGACTAAACCTCTGAACTGTAAGCCAACCTCAATTAAATGTTTCCTTTATAAGAGTTGTGGTGGTCAGGGTGTCTCTTCACAGCAATAAAACCCTCTCTCCAGGGATCTCTCCAGGCTCTCTTCATAGGGATCCTGCATCTTACCTGAAACATGTTCCCCTCAGGATCCTGGACCTCACAGACCACCTCTGAGGTGTGTTTCATGATATACTTGCTGGCTCTCAGTTGCTCGCGCTTCTGGAAGGGATGGTACAAATTACTGCTCAATTCATGGCAGTATATAGCTGAGCAGTCTTTATCAATATAAAGGCAGCCTGTGTTTGGAGGTAGCACCTTGGAGGAGAGAAAAAAAAAGACATTAAATTTTCTTATGCAATTTGAGGGATCTGAAAGATATTTTCAGGACAGAAACATTATCCAAGAAAGCATGATGTTTCTGAAGGACTGCTTGCCAAAGGACAAACAGAAGAGACAGTTTCTTGGGTGTGGCCTCATGCTTTTTCTTCCCATTTTCATATGTTCTCTCTCTACATTTGTTCTTTTCTTCTTATTTAAGACTTGCTCCTTTTAAACTGAGGTAAGTATCTGAAACTCCATGCAAAATGTTTGGTACCCGTTACGTTTTGAGACAAAGAAACATATTAAGGGGGATAAATGTTCTTAGAAGCTTTGGTTAGCTTTTACCCTTCTGATAACTTCTTTTAGACAAGTGATAGTGTTTATGTAATGACTTCTAGCTCATTCTTTGAGTTCAAATTCATGTATTGTAATTCAGCTCTTAGAAGTGTAGTATTTGGTAATTGTTTAATATATCCAAGAGCTTGTATAGCCATTATACATGATTTTAGAATATTTAATTATTGCCTCCACAAAAAACCTCCAGCCTCATGAGCCATCACTCTATCACCCATGATTCTATTCTGGTGACCACTAACCCATAATCTCTGTAGATTTTCCATACATATATAGTCACTGTATATCCCTGTCCCCAGTCCTCAGTGGCCACTAATCCATTATTCCTGTGAATTTTCCTGTTCTAGATTTTCCACATGGATGGAAGGATCACTCTGTAGCTTTTTTCACTGGTGTAAGAGTCTCAAGATGCAGCAGTTTGTAGCACGCAACTGACTCCATTTGCTGGCAGTGACACCACCAGTTGACACACCAACATAGATGAGAGAAGCCTCAGAAGGCCCCACATCTAGATGAAAATCTTCAGGCAATTAATAGCTGCTGGAAGAGGGAGTCAATCTACTTCAAGGGTAATCCCCGTACCTTATCCAATCCCAAATGATTAGCTGTAAATATATATACATACAGGCAACACTCAAAGGACTCAGTGGGTTATACTTATATACACGTCTATCTTTCTGTCTGTATAGCCTATCTGTCTGTCTATAACAATAATGATTAAAGAAGAGAGGTTATAAATTTGAGAGGGGAAGCACAGTAAGAATTAGAAGGGAAAAGGGACATAAATAATGTAACTATAGAACTTATATATAAAATTCTGAAAAAAGAAATCAATTAAAAATTTTCCCTCCCTCAGCTCTCGTGGATCGTACAGGCCCTGTGTACACTTGGTATGTCTTTTCTAAGGGAGAAAGGTGAAGGACCTCACTGTGTATGGCAGACCTGCCCAAAGTACCTTGTCAGTTCCTAGGAGTCTGACAGCTTCTGGGTGGACAGAAGCTTGTTTAAGGTCAGGCTACCAACCCTTCTGATTGTCCTTTAGCCAATACCACCTTTGATGTCATCATCAAGAGACACAGCTATCTGATACCTGACCTCTGTAAAGAGACTGTTTTCACCAAGTCTCCTTGTCAGGAATTCCCTGACCATCTTATGAAAACCTACACTGGAATGTACATTCCAAGGACCCAGACTCCAGCTATCACTACAATATGGGTTTTTACACCTACATGAAGTGAATTAGGTCTGTTTTTAAATTTTTTTAAAGTGATGGCACTTCTGTTTTGGGTGTTGCCTTAGTGTTTTATTGCTGTGGTAAGACACCATGACCATGACAACTCTTTAAAAGGAAAACATTTAAATGGAGCTGACTTACAGTTTGGAAATTCAGTTTATTATCATCATGGCAAGAAGCATGGAGGCACACAGGCTGACATTGTGCTAGAGTAGTAGCTGAGAGTTCTATGTCTGGATCCAGAGTATGCAGGAAGTGAGCTGCCACACTGGACATGGCTTGAGCATCTGAGACCCCAGTGACACATCTATTCCATTAAGACCACCTCCTGATAGTGCCACTCCCTCTGGGCCAGTCACCACAGGTGTCATTGCTAATGAACACTCACATTTATGTTTTCTTTCTTCTCTCATTTTCAGCCCTTACTTTGACCCACACCAATATACACTGGATGAAAAGAGAGAGGGTAATGGCCAGGGAGATGGAGAGGATAAAGTAGTTCAGCCACTGCCACAGTGACGATGATGAATCTATCACATTCTGGTTCTTGGTTCTCAGTCTCTTGCAACATGGTGTGTGATATTTTAGCTCATGTCTCTTCTCTAACAGGGAAAAACTTTTGAAGACTAAAGAGACTGTAGGCTGACACCAGCATGTTGTATTTAATGGGAAGGTCGGGGAGATTGAGAAGGAGTGTGTTGCCATGTTTTTCCTTTACTTTTGAAGGAAGAAAGCTTTGCTTCATCTGGGCAAACTGCTCTCCCAGGACCACACAGACTGCTGTGTCCTCAGTTCCACTGGAGTGTTAGGGGTGAACTGCAGTCAAGAATGAGATTAGAGAGGAAGATAAATGTAAATCAGATTACTGGAATGATTCTGCCACCACAGTGCCCAGTGTGGGGAGCTCCTTAGCCTAACCTTGACTCAAAGCTACTAATTTTTTACAACAAGCAAGACAATGTATTCCAAGAATAGATAAAAAAAAGACAAATAGACAGCAGCGTGAGAAGTGTTTCAGGTCAGTGAGTGAGGAGAGGAACAGAGGGTGTCACAGCAGAAATCCCCACTGTCTCAGCACAGTGTGATTTGTTACTGTTGGGGCATTTACATGCATCAGTCCCCAATTACCAACCTGACCCACCTGGTATGACCCCTGTGGCTTTGCAATAATAGATGTTCCATCCCCAAAGGTGGCACAGCAGCTACTGTCCTCACAGTTGGTGATAATAGTGGCATAGTGTGAGCTTTCAATCCGCATACACTTCACCTGTCTAGTGACAGTTGTTGGAGCTTCAGCTACAAGTAAAACACAAGGTAAGAAGTCTGGGCAGGATGCGTACAGTGGACAATCAGCCTAAGATGATCTCTTGGCCAGCTGGATTCCTTATGGAGAATGACTTGGCTGCAAAGAATTGCATGGGGTTCAAGTGTGGCCTGGAATCCTTGTCAATATCCTTCAGAATAGTTCTAGACTATACATTCTGATGTGACTTAGCATCCTGACTTATTAAGTATGCTGTAAGAATTCTTTTCATTTTGAGAAGTGGAAAATGTTTTTCAAGATAGAAATTGAAAATCATTAAATATTTCACCAGTGACAGTTGAGACTTGTTCCTATTTGCTCATGTTGTTTCCAAATATGTATATGAAGAAAGTCTCCAGGTAGAGTAAAATAGGCATTTTGTCTATGCTTAGGTTTATTTTTTTGTGCAATTGATTTTTCTTTTTCTTTTTCTTTTTCTTTTTTTTTTTTTTTTTTTTTTTTTTTTTTTTTTTTTTTTTTTTTTTTTTTTTTTTTTTTTTTTTTTTTTTTTTTTTTTTTTTTTTTTTTTTTTTTTTTTTTTTTTTTTTTTTTTTTTTTTTTTTTTTTTTTTTTTTTTGGTTTTTTGAGACAGGGTTTCTCTTTATAGCCCTGGCTGTCCTGGAACTCACTCTGTAGACCAGGCTGGCCTCGAACTCAGAAATCCGCCTGCCTCTGCCTCCTAAGTGCTGGGATTAAAGGCGTGCGCCACCACGCCCAGCCATTTTTCTAACTATATAAATATGTGTTAAGAATAAACAATCCTCTCCCTGGTCTCTCTGAGACCAGTGTGTGCAGATCAGCTTGTGGACTGCAGAGGGTGAATGATTAGACTGCAGAAGCAACACAGTTTCTGGGACAGACCCTGTTCTGGGCTGCAGACATCCAGGCACCTTCCCTGCCAAAGGAGAGGTAAGGGAGAGACACCCAGAGCAGGTAAGGGAGCCATCTTGTCTCCCAGGTCCCTCTGAGACCATCTGCATAGGTGAGAGTGTGGACTGCAGAAGTGACACAGCTTCTGTGACAGGCAGAAGCAACACAGCTTCTGGGACAGACCCTGTTCTGGGGCTGCAGTCATCCAGGCACCTTCCCTGCCGGAGGAGAGGTGGCTGCCCTGGAGGGCTGTGATCCCTGGAGCATGTGTGGGAGCCATTTTGTCTCCCCGGTCCCTCTGAGACCAGTCTGCACAATCAGCTTGCAGACTGCAGAGGCAACCCATCTTCTGGGACAGACCCTGTTTTGGAACTTCATCTTCAGCCAGGAGGCAGGTCTCAATGCCAGACCTCTGTGCACCTTCCCTGCAAGAGTAGAGCTTGCTTGAAGAGAGTACTCTGACCACTGAGACTCAGAAGAGAGCTGGACTCCCAGGACAGCTGACAGAAGCTAACAGAATCATAGGAGGAACAGGCTCCAGCCAAAGACAACTATAAAAACGAACACCAGAGATTACCAAATGGCAAAAGGAAAACATTAGAATCTTTGTTTTTTTTTTTTTTTTCCCTTGTTCCGGTCAACCCCACATGCTACCTCCTCCAAAATTGATCATATAATCGGTCACAAAATAGGCCTCAACAGATACAAATATAACAGATATTGAAATTATGCCATGCGTCCTATTAGATCACCATAGATTAAGGCTGATCTTCAATAACAGCATAAATAATAGAAAGTGAACATTCTCATGGAAACTGAACAACACTCTACTCAATGATTCCTTAGTCAAGGATGAAATAAAGAAATTAAAGACTTTTTAGAGTTTAATGAAAATGAAGCCACAACATACACAAACTTATGGGACACAATGAAGGTGGTCCTAAGAGGAAAACATATAGACCTGAGTGCCTCCAAAAAGAGACTAGAGAGAGCATACACTAGCAGCCTGACAGCACACCTAGAAGCTCTAGAACTAAAGGAAGCAAATTCACCCAAGAGGAGTGGAAGGCAGGAAATAATCAAACTCTGGGCTGACATCAACCAAATGGAAACAAAAGGAACTATTCAAAGAATCAAACAAATGAGGAGCTGGTTCTTTGAGAAAATCAACAAGATAGATAAACCCTTAGCCAGACTAACTAGAGGGCACAGGACAGTATCCTAATTAACAAGATCAGAAATGAAAAAGGACACATAACAACAAAACCTAAGGAAATCCAAAGGTGGAAGAATAACATGAACTAACTAGTGCCCTCTGAGCTCATGTCTCTAGCTGCATATATAGAAGAGGATGGCCGAGTTGGCCATCATTGGGAAGATAGGCCCCTTGGTCATGCAGACTTTATATGCCCCAGTACAGGGCAATGCCAGGGCCAAGATGTGGGAGCGGGTGGGTAGGGGAGCAGGGCTGAGAGGGGGGAGGGTATAGGGAACTTTCTGGATAACACTTGAAATATAAATGAAGAAAATATCTAATAAAAGTTGGAAAAAAAAAAAAAGAAAAAATCAACAAGATAGATAAACCCTTAGCCAGACTAACTAGAGGGCACAGGACAGTATCCTAATTAACAGGATCAGAAATGAAAAAGGACACATAACAACAAAACCTAAGGAAATCCAAAACATCATCTGATCCTACTAAAAAAGGCTATACTCAACAAAAGTGGAAAACCTGGATGAAACGGAAAACTTCCTAGACAGATACCAGGTACCAAAGTTAAATCAGGATCAGATTAACGATCTTAACAGTCCCATTTCCCCTAAAGAAATAGAAGCAATCATTAATAGTCTCCCAACCAAAAAAAAGCCCAGGACCAGATGGGTTTAGTGCAGAGTTCTATCAGACCTTCCAAGAAGACCTAATGCCAACTCTCCTCAAACTATTCTACAAAATAGAAACAGAAGGTACTCTACCCAATTCGTTCTATGAAACCAAAATTACTCTGATACCTAAGCCTCACAGAGATCCAACAAAGAAAGAGAACTTCAGACGAATTTCTCTTATGAATATTGATGCAAAAATACTCAATAAAATCCTCACAAACCGAATCCAAGAACACATCAAAACGATCACCCATCATGACTAAGTAGGCTTCATTCCTGGGATGCAGGGATGGTTTAATATATGGAAATCCATCAACATAAGTCACTATATAAACAAACTCAAAGACAATAACCACATGATCATCTTGTTAGATGCTGAGAAAGCATTTGACAAAATCCAACACCCATTCATGATAAAAATCTTGGAAAGATCAGGAATTCAAGGCCTATACTTAAACATAATAAAAGCAATCTACAGCAAACCAATAGCCAACATCAAACTAAATGGAGAGAAACTTGAAGCAATCCCACTAAAATCAGGGACTAGACAAGGCTGCTCACTTTCTTCCTACCTAGTCAATATAGTACTTCAAGTTCTAGCCAGAGAAATTCTACAATAAAAGGAGATCAAGGGAATACAAATTGGAAAGGAAGAAGTCAAAATATCACTATTTGCAGATGATATGATAGTATATATAAGTGACCCTAAACATTCCACCAGAGAACTCCTAAACCTGATAAACAGCTTCAGTGCAGTAGCTGGATATAAAATTAACTCAAATCAATGGCCTTCCTCTACACAAAGGATAAACAGGCTGAGAAAGAAATTAGAAATAGTCACAAATAATATAAAATACTTTGGTGTGACTTTAACTAAGGAAGTGAAAGATCTGTATGATAAGAACAAGTCTCTGAAGAAAGAAATTGAAGAAGATCTCAGAAGATGGAAAGATCTCCCATGCTCATGGATTGGCTGGATTAGTATAGTAAAAATGGATATCCTGCCGAATGCAATTTATAGATTCAGTGCAATCCTCATCAAAATTCCAACTCAATTCTTCACTGAGTTAGAAAGGGCAATTTGCAAATTAATCTGGAATAACAAAAAATTTAGGACAGCAAAAGCTATTCTCAACAATAAAAGAACCTCTAGTAGAATCACCATCCCTGATCTCAAGGTGTACTATAGAGCAATTGTGATAAAAACTGCATGGTACTGGTACAGGGACAGACAGGTAGATCAGTGGAATAAAATTAAAGACCCAGAAATGAATCCACACACCTATGGTCACTTGATCTTTGACAAGGGAGCTGAAACTATCCACTGGAAAAAAGACAGCATTTTCAACAAATGGTGCTAGCACAACTGGCAGTTATTATGTAGAAGAATGTGAATTGATCCATTCTTATCTCCTTGTACAAAGCTCAAGTCTAAGTAGATCAAAGACCTCCATATAAAACCAGAGACACTGAAATTTATAGAGGAGAAAGTGGGGGAAATCCTCGAAGTTATGGACACTAGTGAAAAATTCCTAAAGAAAACAGCAATGGCTTGTGCTGTAAGATTAAGAATTGACAAATGGATCTTATAAAATTGCAAAGCTTCTCTAAGGCAAAAGACACTGTCAATAGACAAAAAGGTCACCAACAAATTGTGAAAGGATTTTTACCAATCCTAAATCTGATAGGGTACTAATATCCAATATATACAAAGAGCTCAAGAAGCTGAACTCCAAAAATTCACATAACCCCATTTAAAAATGGGGTACAGAGTTAAACAAATAATTCTCAAGTGAGGAATAAAGAATGGCTGAGAAGCACCTGAAAAAGTGTTCAACATCCTTAATCATCAGGTAATTGCAAATCAAAACAACCTTGAGATACCACCTCATATCAGTCAGAATGGCTAAGATAAAAAAAAAAAAATTCAGGTGACAGCAGATGCTGGTGAGTATGTGGAGAAAGAGGAACACTCCTCCATTATTGGTGGGATTGCAAGCTGGTACAACCACTCTGGAAACCAGTCTGGTGGTTCCTCAGAAAATTGGACATAGTACTACCAGAAGATCCAGCAATACCTCTCCTGGGCATATACCCAGAAGATGTTCCAACTGGTAATAAGGACACATGCTCCACTATGTCCATAGCAGCCTTATTTATAATAGCAAGAAGCTGGAAAAAACCCCAATGTCCCTCAACAGAGGAATGGATACAGATAATGTGGTACATTTACACAATGGAGTACTACTCAGCTATTAAAAACAATGAATTTATGAAATTCTTGTGCAAATGGATGTATCTGGAGAATATCATCCTTAGTGAAGTAACCCAATCACAAAAGAAGCCACCTGATATGCATTCACTGATTTGTGGGTATTTCCCAGAAACAGAATACCCAAGATACAATTTGCAAAACAGAATTAAATCAAGCAGGAAGACCAATGCGTGGACACTTCATTCTTCCTTAGAATAGGGAACAAAACACACATGAACGGAGTTACAGAGACAAAGTTTGGAGCTAAGACAAAAGGATGGACTATCCAGAGACTACCCCTCCCTGGGATCCATCCCATAATCAGCCACCAAACCCAGAGACTATTACAATGCCAGCAAGATTTTGCTGAAAGGATCCTGATATAGCTATCTCAAGAGAAGCTATGGCAGTGCCTGGCAAATACAGGAGTGGATGCTCACAGTCATCTATAAGATGGAACATAGGGCCCCCAATGGAGGAGCTGGAGAAAGTACTCAAGGAGCTGAAGGGGTCTGCAACCCTATAGGTGAAACAACAATATGAACTAACCAGTACCCCCAGAGCTTGTGTCTCTAGCTGCATATGTAGCAGAAGACGGCCTAGTAGGCCATCATTGGGAAGAGAGGCCCCTTGGTATTTCAAACTTCATATGCCCCTGTACAGGGGAAAGCCAGGGCCAAAAAGTGGGAGTGGTTGGGTAGGTGAGTAGGGCGGGGGGAGGGTATAGGGGACTTTCGGGATAGCATTTGAAATGTAAATAAAGAAAATATCTAATTAAAATAAAAGAAAAAACCCCACAAACTACAGAGAGAGAGAGAGAGAGATTAAAAAAAAAGAAAATGGTTTGGAAATTAAAGGGGAGATTAGAATTGCTATATGATCCTATAGTTCTACTTCTGTCTATGTGCCCTGCAAAGGTGAAAGTAGGGTTTTAAAAAGATATTTGTATACCAGTGTTTATAGCAACATTCTACAGTGTGGAATTTCAGTTCTGCAGTATGAAGAGCTCTAGGGATGCTTATTGGTTGCAGGAATTTAACTACACTGAACACTACCAAACTCCATGTAAAAAAGGTTTAAAATGGTAAAAAAAAAAAAAAAAGAATAAACAACATATGAGGTTTATGTACTTTATATTTACATAAATTATATACTAATCCATCAAATTATATAATTACTGTATCTATTATTTATACCTGTAGTTTTCAACATTGTATTGAGGTCTCTAACATTTTTTATTTTTGAGTGTTTTAATATGTAGTATAATATGTAGTATAAACTGGTTTTGACCTCTTGGCCCTCGTGGAAGCTGAGATAACAGGCCTCTGTTACCAAACTTTAAGTCTCCATAAATATTGTGTGTTTGTGTGTGTGTGTGTGTGTGTGTGTGTGTGTGTGTGTGCATGCACATGTGCATGTGTTTATAGCAGCTGTGTTTATATGTAGTATGATTATATATAGTATATTTATATTAAGTATATGTGTTTATTTTATATTAAATGTGTGATTGTGTTTAGTGTATATTTAGTGTGTGTTTGTATTCAGTGTATGTATGTATGTATGTATGTATGTATGTATGTACCCTCTTATGGTCATGAAATAGTGTCTCTTTTTGTATTATATTGCATTTTATTTTTCTATTCTATCACTGATGAACATTTATATATTACCCAATACTTCAGTGATATGCCACATTGAAAATTGCACCTGTATATCTATTTCATCATGCAAAGATGCAAGGCTACTATATAATAAAAGCCCAAAGTTAACATTTTATATGATATACATGTTACAGGAAGGGCCCTTTGTATCACTTGGGTATTCCCTGGCAGGCTCACTTATTTTTATGAATACTTTTGATGGTGAGCTTTCTATCTGACTCATGCTGTAACATTCTGTTGTCACCATCTTGAAAAATATAACTCACTTGTTTCTTCATCATTTGGGGGAGTAATATGATCTTCATACAGTTGGTAAAAAGTTGTGATTCTGGTACCATCAGCATGGTCCACGACCCGAGTCCCGTCCTTCTTCTCAACGATGATCACCTTGTCTTGTCGAGTAGTCATGACCTGCACAGGCAGAGCATCAACACCAGGTTCAGTGGCTGACCCTCAGCAAGCTCATTTCTGAGCTTAGTGAATGTGAAGGTTTCATTTCTACTTGATCTACTACTTTGAATGACTCCTGAAGTAGATGAGGATATTTAGAGTTTCTAAATTTTATGAGTGAGGGATTTAACTTTAGGCTTATGGGAGTTAAGAAAAAAAATGCCAAAGTCACTCAAATATTAGGTGTCAGGGAACATTCCAGTATATCGAAAAATTATAGCCTTGGGTCTGGGTCAATAGAGGCCAGTCTGACCTACAGTTCATAGGATCTGTTTCCTTAGAAACTATTCAGAGGATGTGGCCCATGTAGGTTGCCCTTGTGTTATAAATCCTGCTCTGCAGGATTAGCCTGGATAGGGTGAACTGCAAGATAGCCATCAGCACAGTAATGGACACTGTGGAGAGAGAGGCTGCTGATCCTTTGGGCAGAGGTGTTTCACAGCTACATATAACCAGTTGCCTGCTGTGCATACTGTGAATGGATTTAAGGAATCAAGGATGCTATAGGTGTGGGTGGTCAGTTGGCCTCCTAGATGATGAGGTTGCCATGCCACTTGTACAGTACTTCTTGTCTCCAGTACTTTAAAGTTAAGTCAATGTAATCATGGATGAAAGACTATTGTGTTAGTCTGCACACATGTTCAAATGGAGTATCTTCCTATATGCAGTAGAAAGAGAGTATGGGTCTGGGGTGGAGTATTGGGAACTTTCTTTTCTCTGTGAACACATAT
>LR749943.1:31246-189861 GCA_902729485.2 Mus minutoides | reverse complement strand
GAGGGGGAGAAGAAGAGGGGGAGGGGGAGGGGGAGGGGGAGGGAGAGGGGTGAGTGCTGACACTTATCAGGTTTGTTTGCTCCTCTTTCCTATGCATAAGCCAGTCTGGGCATCTAGCTCACATTTAGGGTGAGTCTTCTGTTACCCTCAGGACATGCCTAGAGGTGCACCTCTCTGGTGATTTTAAGTCTAGTTGGCAATGAAGCTTAACCACCACAGAATGGAAATGGCTGAATGGCCTCAGATGGAAAGACAGCAGGTCTGCATCCCATCACCTGTCGGGTTTATTCCAGGTCATCCTAAAAGACTTTACAGTGCTAAGCACAGGGTATGCATTATGATGGGAGCTGGGGTGCTATGGTAAACTGGGTAAACTGAGATGGAGTTCTTTACTCCAACTTACAAGTCCCTGGTAGGACTTGTCCTACCAGGTAGGACCTGGTAGGGTTGCTAGGCTCTGTGGTGAGTGCTCTGCTCGGCTTAGCTCTCTGCCTAAGGCCACAGTGCTGAACTTGAGCCTGGTAAGCTAGAGAAGAGTTGTGGCTTTAGCAAAGTACAGGGAGAGACCAAGACTCCAGGGAGGAGCGGGCAGATGAGGGGAGTCTGGGAGCCACAGACTAAGCGGCAGAGCCTTCAGACTTTATCTTAAGTGGAATCAAACACTACTGGAAGGTTTAGGATACACATACTAGAGTCTGAATCATGAAACAATCAACGAATCCCAGCAGTCCCTTCAGTCTGAGAGAACAATCAGACCCTTGTCTGATCAGCTGTTATACACCTACTGTGTCTCCCCCAAATGAATATGATGAAATCCCAGCCCCTAAGGTGCTAGCATAGGAATTGGGGGCTTTGGGGGCATGGTCATGAGGTTAGAGTCCTCTTGGATTAGATTAGTGCCTTATAAAAGGCACCCTGGAGAGCAACCTCTTCCTGTTCTGAGACTACAAGGAAACCAGGTATGTGGGGTCTGGCATGTCCCTTCTGTTCACATTGTGACCTTAGGCAAAGTACTCAAATTCCCTAGCTTAGTTTTCTTCTTCATAAGATAGAAACTGCAGTTTGTTGTAAATATTGGGTGAGTTATTACACAGAGATGGCAGCGATAAGGGCCTGGGGCATAACTGTCCTCAGTGTATGTTACTAGAGCTGCTCATATGCTTAGTTATCCAGTGCATAAAGTAAACTTGATCCTGTTTGTAACTATTGATTCAACAACTACATAGTGATAATAGGATCAATTATGGGAATTAACATTTATAACTAACAAATATTAATTTGCATGTTAAGGTAAACATTTTACCCCAGAGCTAAATTACAGTTACTTGATACATCCCAAATAAAACCCCCAACCAAACTAAAGACCTTAAAAAAATAATCCTAAAGAAGGCTGGCTTCTCTAAAATGATCAGTCTCATTGAATCCTACCAAGAAAAGACAATTAGCAATGTCAGAGATTGTGAAGTTATTCTGCAAATAGCTGATGAAGGGGGAAGAGGATGTGTAGGTTAGATCATGGAATCTGCTAAGAGAAGGCAGACATTTGTTACCATCAGTGTGTGTTTGTAAAGCAGAGACAAGGCACCTATAAAATACTTCATTTTGTTTGGGTTTAGGATGTGCCACAGAGTTCCACATACAATGTTGGGGGGGGAACTAAATATTAGAAGGAGCCCAGCTCTCAGTTACTAAGAGTAGATTGGAAATCCTGGTGTCAAGCACTTCCTCTGAGTGTGAGTTTTTGAGTGGTCAACTTGCTGGGCTCTGTTTTGTCATCATGTAATAAATAATCTATAGTTCTGTGAGGACTAAAGTAGACAGAACTCCCCAGGGGAAGCCTGGCATGTGGAAGGTGCATGGATCATGGCAGGGGAGTGATTTCATGTCATAAGCCAAACCACTACTTTTAAAATAACAGTTATTTACCACTCCCTATTGTGGTCAAATAAAATCCCCTGTACGTGTGCTCACTGATGTTGAGTTTTTAAGTTATTTAATGTGAGTGTGATTCTTTGAAAACATATATCATGAACCAGTTTTGAGCACTCAGTACAGAGGGCTACAAAGAAGCAAGACAAGGACATATAGCCTCTCATTCCCAGAGATAAAGCAGATATACAAATATATTTAACACAAGGAGATAGGTGACATTAGTCACAGCTATGCTTAGGTAGTATAAACAATTCACGAGCTAGTCAGCATTGCAGTGCACTGCAGAGGCTAATGCAGGAGTTTAAGCTAGCCTGGGTTATGCAGCAAGACTCTCTCAATGATACCACCACCACCACCACAGCAGCAGCAGCAGCAGCAGCAGCAGCAGCAGCAGCAGCAGCAACAACAACAACAACAACAACAACAACAAATTAATCACTTAAATAAATGAAAGAAAAAGAACAAAAATTCATAACCCTCACTTCAAAACTTCATAGTTTATTATAACATGATTTTATATACATACATACAAAATACACACACACACACATACACACACACACACTTCAGAAAACAGTATGCTTGCTACTAAACCACACAGTGATTTTAGGTGGGTCTAATCATCCATCCATCCATCCACCTACCCACACAACCACCTACCTACTTACCTACCTACCTACCTACCTCCCACCAACCCACCCACCTACTGCCTAACAAATATTTGGAAGTTAAGATTTTGTACACATTAGAGTCTCCTGTTTCGGGACTCTAATGGCTTAGATATTTTTGTGATGTGCACCACTTTGTCATACCGTTCCATTGATGGGATCTGTAGCCTGGAAGAACAAATATGGTTTCAAGTCCTCAATTTTCTCTAGTCCTTTGGTGCCAATCCTCCTTCCATCGGGTGTTGTGGTAAACCAGGTGCCAATGTGGGACTCCACAGGAGTTGGTGGAGGCACCTCTGGGATAATATCATGGGTTTCAATCTTATTTGCCACTGTTTGATTTTTGTGACCTTTTCCTGTGAATGATCAAGGACAATTAGACAGCGCAGTGTAACTAGAACACTTTCACAGACTGCTCATTAAGTCCTAACACAGTATGAACCTCCTTAGACACTTAGACAAGCCAAAGCAATCGTCACCAACTATTACTTCTCAACAGGGAAAGTCGGGTTACTAATTGGTCAGTTTGGGGACTGAACCTTAGCTGAATTGCCATTACCTTCCTCCAGGCATATACACCTATATGCAGCTCACTGTTTGGTGAATGGTAGCCATTGTGTTTATTTCTGAACAGTTTTAATCTTCCTTATTTGTCTGTGAATCCCAGATCTCACGTGGTCTATATTCCACCTTTGGGTATGTCACTTCTCTCTGGCATATGAAATCTATCCACTACAGCCTTTGAAACATTTAATCTCCTCTATTAAGTCCATTCTGAATCTGAGGGCCCTAACTAGTCAAGCAAATCCTTGGCTTCTCATCAGCAGAAGTGACTTTGTACAGCTGAATACCACATCAACATCCATCAGATACATATTCCTTTTCCATCCTTCCCAGCATCTGGGGGACACATGTGTCACCAGGCCTCGCTGATGAGGTAAACTCAGAAACCAATTATGAGCAGAAAGTGAAGGATTGTTAAGCGTTTCTAGATTCAGAGCACAAAATGCTCCTATGTCAGACTACATCTCAGCCCAATGCACAGGGTCTCAAAAACTGGGCAAACTGAAGAAGACACATGCAGTGAATTCTCCCCTCCAGTTGCCCCAGGATTTGTTTGTGACTTGTTAGCACTTCCAAAAGAGCATCAGAGTGGAGCGTGGTGCCAGATGCGCAACGTGTATAGATCCCCCACAAGAGGGAGCAAATATTTGGCGTGGTGTCTTTTTCTTCTTTTCTTTCCTCTCTTCCCCTGTCTTATTCTCTCTTGTTTCCTCATCACCAGAAGTGAAAAACTCATGCCAACATGAGGATCCTAGAAAGATAACGGAATCAAGGCAGGGGATATGTGTGCGTGTGTGTGGCGGGGGCGGGGGGACACAGCACGGTGTGTGCAGATACCAATGCATACTTTTTTAGTCAGGGGATACATTTTTATTGAGAGGAGAGACTGGAAAGGCAGGCATGGGTCCAGTAAAATGTATTTTTATGGCCTGTTATAGATCTTAAGATCTCCTACAGGAACCATTTAAGAGGGACAGTGAAGTGCTCAAAAGATGAGTTGGGTGCTTTTGGCAGGAATATAGGAAATTAGTCATAAAGAAAGCCTGAGCAACAGTTAGAAAATATTAATGTAGCAGAGATTGCAGGCAGCAGTAGAACAGATAAGCATGATACCAGTGCCAACGGCCATGGGAGAATGTATGTCTGAAAGGATGAGAGGTGGAGGAACGCATTGAGAGGATCATGTGCATGCTCTGAACTCTTATGTAACTACTCTCGTCCTTCATTATGGGCACAGATAGATAAAGTGATGAAGACAGGGCAGTGATCAGACATAAGAAATAGGTACAGTTCATGTTCCATTTCCAGCAACATCACCAACTCGTCATCAAGAATTCCACAGAAAATAACAAAAAACATGCCAGTGCAGTTTTGTTAGTTGGAAGTGTCTCTGAAGTAATAACCGAATGATGAAGTCAGCACTAGCCAAGGCCTAAGTAGAGGCTGGGACACAAGGAAGTAAAGCTTGAACTGAACACAGCTTGTCCCTGTGAGGTGGCCTTCTCAAACTGGAGTGGCATGGGACTAAGGAAAGAACAAAATTCAGAACTCACTCAAGATGGTTCAATGAGTTAAATATGAAACTGCTCCAGAAGCTTGAGACTGTGAAGAGCTGCTCTCAGAAAGTGTGAACTAATCACAAAATAAGCGAGTGCTTTCTGCTGCTCTATATTCCAGCACTAAGGGACAGGTGGGTGGTCAGCATTCAATCTGGGGCTGAGCAGAGAAAGCAGAAAATGTCTGTGGTATGTGATCGCAAGCAGCAAGCATGTGAGTCTTCACGGGAGAATGACCCTTGCTTAGGTGACATTTAGAAACCTCTTGAGAATAATAAATTAATATTAGGGTTAATATCAGATCCATGATATTTTCCTTCCTGAAACAAAACTGTTTTCAAAGAAATATATCTATATTTGTATTGGTTCAAAGCATTTAGAGTTAAAGCAACAAGAAATAAAAATGATCAGGCAATAATCATAAAGCAACAAGGCACAAGCACTTCAAAGGGGGAGTCAGAGGCACCGACTGAATAGGCACAGAGTCTGAAGGGTGAGATTCCTGGTGTGAAGGGGCCAGTTTAAGTGTGAGCAGAGAGGAGGCAGGTTACCTCCAACCTCTGAGAAGCAACAGGGGACTACAGCAATAGCCTGCGTTATTTGGGGAGTTACTTGGACAATCCTGACCAAGAACTCCAGTGGAGTTTTCTCATTCGTGGCCCTGGGGTTTTGTTAGATAATACATTGCTCTTGTTGGGAGCACTGTCATCCCAAGTGGCATAATTTTATATAAAAAAAAATCATATGATTTGAGGTAGCTATAAAATAGTATGATTCCTTGAGGCCTTATCAATCATCCTTGATATTATTATCCATTCTCCCTGCTCCTTTCTCTGTATTGACTTCCTTATCCACTCACCAATGGGTCCTCCTCCCTGTTTTTTTCATTTTCCTCTTTACATCTGCTGTATCCTGCTATGTCCTCTCTAGTTCTCCTCCTCTCTCCTGGTTGTTTTTTTTTTTTTTTTTTTTTTTTTTTACTTTCCTGGTTTCTGGTACACCAGGATGAATACTCACAGCTGAAAACTTGGAGCTAGGGACTATAGAAAAGAGAGAACACGTGGTGCTTGCTTTTCTATGTCTGGGTTACCTTACTCAATATTTTCTAGCTCCATCCATTTTCTTATACATTTTATGCAGGTAAGTTCCTATCTATTTCTTAAGCCACTGTACACTTCAGATACAGGACTTGGAAGGTTTGAGCTGGATATAACTCAGAAGCTTCCTTTCTATGATCTAGCTTTCATATTACCAAAAATTATTACAGAAGCTGCCAAGGGAGGGAAGCAGTCAATAGTCCTGTCTGTCTGTAATGCCCATGAACTACAACAACGACCAACCATTGATCGTTATGGATTTCCATGTTATCACAGTGAGTGTAGAACTACCATTGGTTACCGACACAGCAACTTGAATTCAGAGGGAGTTATCCTCCTTTTAGTACGAATTATGATCTTTGTATCGGTCAATAGTCCTTGATCACTTCAATACTTAGAATCTTTTCTGGGATGATGGTGATGAAATGACCTGGTTGTATTATCCTAATTACATTCTACAGCTTATTGTTATACCCACAGATAAGTGTGGCTCCCACCCGATGCCAAAGAAACTTCTCTTTATAGCAAAGAGACCATTTCAGAAAACTACAACATGTTATAACACAGTGATTATTAGGTTGTGGGGAGTCTAGCCCCAGTGTATACATCTACAACACAACTCATGCACTTAAAGCCCAGAAAACATTGTAGAGGAGGAGATAGCAAGTCTATAAGAGACAGAAGACAGAGAAGTCTGCTAAGTCTGGATTCTGTCTCCTAGAAAAGACAAGAATCACACTTATGATACCTTATCCATATGGCTGTCTGAACAGGAGCTGAACAATGATGCTAACAATAGAAAGAATAAATGGGAACTGTGAGTCCCTACCCCTAGACAAAGAAGTGCAGAAAACAACTGACTGCCGTGTAAGGGAAAACAGTTTCCTCTGAGGTCAAGGACTCTCACTGGCTGGTCAATAACAACCGGTCAGTCCTGAAATCATCTACATATCATATGCATATGTTAGCCATATTAAATGGACTCAAGGTATATGAATATATTTATGCACTTACATATAATGTATCAACAATAATCAAATACTAGACACCATCAATTCAAGAGGGATGTAGGGGAGCAAGGGGTTGAAAGGAGGAATCAGAAGGGGAAATGATGTAATTATATTTTAATTTTAAAAATTTATAAAAAAACAGAAGACAGATTGAACATAAGGGGAATAAATGTGGAAAAATGTGACAACTGAAATGTAAACAAATGAATATGCGGTTTTAATAGAAGACATGCTGTACTTTAGAGGGTAGCTCAAAGATCGACTTGAGCCAATTATTTAGACTGAAACTGAGTGTTGCAATGTTCAGTATTCAGAAGTAATGGAAAGGGAGGAGGTCAAAGGCTTCTGTTTTATGAGAATTACAAGAATAGAGCAAAAGGAAATAATGGAAATAATAGTTGAAGACATAATTATTGAGACATTTTCAGCATCAGTGAGATACACCTATCTACAGATTAAAGTGCCTAACGCACTACCCTTTGTATAAGTAAACCAAGTCTAATTGTATTGAAACTATTATAAAAAATGGGGAATGATCTGAGGACGAATGAAATTTAAAGCAGTAGGAATTGGACTAACAGCTATCTTTAAAACATGAGTATATCTAAAACACCGTCAATGTGCATCAATTTAGAATTTCACACTCAGTGAAATTGCCATTTAAGAATAGGCATAATATAAGGAGATTTTCAGGGAATATCAGCTCTTCGATGAATGAATTAAAATCTCTAAAAGCAAGACCTTTCAAACTTAGCTTTGACGACATCTACCTATATGCTGTATATAAGAGACACATTTAGACATGTGCTACAGAGGAATATGAGAGTGGAGAAGTCATACCCGCGAAGTTACTTAGAACCATGCTTAGGAGAGACACAGCAATCTAAGCAAAGAAACATTAGGGGAGATAAGTCTCACAATTGATATAAAAAACAACCCTGTAAAACGATGGCAAGGTAAACTCACCACAAAGAATAATTCTAAAGTTGTATTTATAATTATACTATCAAACTATCTGAAGGAAAATTTGACAGAACCATTAAAGAGACAAATTTATCTTACACAAAAAGCAGGTAGGAGTGCAAGGAGCGCAGTGCTGAGCAGGCGCTGCTCACCTGTCAGACAGCTTACATGTGGCCGAATAAATTGAATGGGGGATTAAAAGCATGCAAGGACAGAAGGTAAGGACTGGGAGTTCTGTCTATAAGGAAGGCTTGTAGCCTGTTCTGTGTTGTCTGTGAAGTAATGACACCTCGTATTTCTAAGCAGCTAAAAGGAATTTAAAAGTAGTTTATGATGCATGAAAACAGTATCAAATTCCAATTTTAATGTTCATGAATAGTTTTTTATTGGGACACAGCATATTTGAAGCTTATTGAATTATGAATTATCAAAAAAGTACTCTCATGCTCTAGCAGAATTGCTGAGTTACAGGGACAGAGAACACATGGCCTGCCAAGTCTATAAGATTTACCATCTTGCCCTTTACAGAAAAGGTTGCTGAACTCAGGTACATCTGGGAAACACAACTAACAAGTTTCATATAATAAGTATAAAGAGAACACTGTACCGAATAACTACATGATGTGTGCAGTTTTCAAGCATAGGTTTGAATTATTGATCAAGCGTAAGATTATAAATTATATTTCAACAATTAAGAATCTGATTAAAATAAACTAGGAACATTATAGAAGCTTGAAAATGAATGTAGAAGGAGATTAAAACAATTCAAAAATTTTCAGAATTACAGTGGAAGAGATAGTATTAAAACTAAAATATAATTATTCCTGTGGAAGCTACTATGAACTAAACTCAATAACCATCCAGCTATTCAATCTCACTCTTTATTAGTCAAACAGTAACAAGGTTCACTAATCAAACTGACTGACACTTAGAGAATAATATTTGGTATTGACATGAGTGTGTGAAAGTATCCTTTCGTATATTGTGCTAGTGGGAGGGGTATAAACAGAAATCCTCAGAGCAGCAATCTTTGCTTTCAATTATTGCAGATGCCACTGTCTGCTACTGAATACCCCTTACACCCCACAAATCAGACGAAAAAAGGCACAAAATATCGGCTCTTTGTTTTGGCAGCACTGAACCCCATGCAGGTGTAGCCCTTGAGATCCAAAGGGAGGAAGGTTAGGGTTGGGGTCAGGAATCTCCTGAGAACACACACTCTTGAATGCACTTTTTTTTTTCTTTTCTGCTTTGGAAGTTGCTAAATGGAAGCCCCTGGGTGCATCTGAGGGGTCCTATCACAACTTGAGGAGAAGGCCAACAGCATCCCAGGGATGCTGACTCGAATCTTTTATTAGTTAGTTAACAAACCCCTAAAACACAACCCCAGATAGTATAGCTAATGTGTAAGTGGGTACAATGACACAGGAAACTGTTCATTATGCATGGGAAAATGTGTGTTATTTATTCCACAAAGAGGAATGAGGCAGTTCATGAGCTAGTAAGCAATCCTGTGTTGATAAAGAAAATTAGCATATACACATGAGTGTGTATTTGTACATGAATAGGTATGTATATAGTAAAACGATGCGCAGCACCATAATAGGGAACACCTGTGAGGCATTTGAAAACTGTAAGTCCTGCAAAGTAAGACACTTAGATGGCTACCTTTCTTAGTAATGATGATCTCAGGTCCTGTTTCCGATTTGGGCTGAGAGGCACTGTCCACCAAATCTCCATTATGGGGGCTCATAGGTAATTCAGGAGATGTGTAAACAGGACCCGAATCAGGGCTGCTGCTCACAGCACCATCTGCAAACAGAATCTGAAGGGGAAACAAGGTCTCAGAATTCTCAGAACTTAAGAGGAGGCTGGTCCTCAAAGAGTGCTGTATCCTACATGTTGGGGATCAAAATAATCTGCAGAAGGCAGACCTTCATGTGGGTGCCAGAAAGTGCCATTAGAGGGTTGATTTGCACCTGCATACAGCAATGACTATGATTTCGTATTTTCTACCCACATCTGTCTTGCTTCTATTTCTCCCCTTTGTTGGATTAATATATTTTTCTATTCTTTATCCTTATTCCATATAATTGGAAAATCATATAGATAAGAATTCTCCAACAGCCACATTTTCAAATGTATTATATTTTAAATGTCCGATTTCCATTACCATCTACCAAGGACGCATGCCATCTCTAGGTATCATAGATATCCTATGGGTACCCATGTGCACAGTCTCCCAGGGAGTATGGTAAGGAAGTCAGCTGTCCCTGTGACTCTGACCTGATTCTTCTGGCCTCTTCAGGACCTTTGCAGGCTACCTGTG
Organism: Mus minutoides; assembly: GCA_902729485.2. Taxonomy (NCBI): domain Eukaryota; kingdom Metazoa; phylum Chordata; class Mammalia; order Rodentia; family Muridae; genus Mus; species Mus minutoides. Next base: position 179,742 of record LR749943.1, on the reverse strand, counting down.
CAGTCCTAGGTAGCAAGATATCACTTAAAGATAAATTAGCATCATCCCAGTTGGCACTTGGCTGGGATGAATCTGAAATATATTTCACATGCCATTGTCTAAACTACATTCTCCTCCCATTCTCATTGGTTTCTTCCAGAAATGCTAGTGCATATGGAGCATTTCCACACCTCTTAGTTCCTTTCTCTCCACGTCACCCCTCCTATCGCTTGGCTTTTCACAATTACTTTAAAATTTGAAGAAATTTTGATTTTTTTCACAGCAGTTTTATACTTATTTTAATTTTCATTTTATCGATCTATCTATCCATCTATCTATCTCTATCCATCCACTTCTCTATCTATCTATCTATCTATCTATCCATCCATTTCTCTCTCTCTCTCTCTCTCTGTGCGCATGTGCGTGCACGCACACACACGAATTTGTGTGTATCGAGGCAGATATATGAAGATCAGTCATCAGCTTTCCTGTGTGTATGTGTGTATGTATGTATATATTATGTATGTATAAACATATTCAGGCATATATGTATGTGTACACATCATGACAGATATGAAGATCAGATGTCAACTTTCCAGAATCTTTTCCCTCTTTCCACCATGTGAATTTTGGAGATCAAACTTGGTAATCAGGCCTGATAATCAGGAAGTGCCTTGACCCACTGAGCTATCTCGCTGTTGTCATGGCAGTTAAATTTTCCTTAAAATTATTGTTAACTTGAGTCTCTGTCTATATCAGTTTTACCCATTTAAAATTTATGTTCAAGTATTTATTGTTAGGTGATTTTAACAATATTGAATCTGTTGTTTATTTTCTTAGATACAAAGTCTTGAAACCCTCATGGCTCTTGGTAGTATACTGTCTACTTATTGAAGCCTTTCCCTCTGATCATTTTTGAAGGTGGGCAAAGGCACGAGGTTTCTGGGTCTCATAGCTTCTGATTTTTAAGTCTCTACAAAATGAGTTTACCTGTAGAACTACCCTGATTTTCAGCTCCTAGACGTACACCTTTCTATTCAAAGTCTTCCTTAATTTTAGAGTTTTTTCACCTGCACATATTTTAAACTTTGTCCTTGCATCTCTATCAGTCTGACCCTACCAACCTTGCATCTTCTAGCAATTTTTTAAACACTTCTTATACTAATGACGTATTTCCTTGTCTTCTAGCACTGTTAGGAATTGAATATTTAAGAGCTTTCCCTCCTCCTGCTTTAAGATGAGTTGAGGGAAAAAGAGGAAAGCATATTGAGTCTGCAGTCTTATAGATCATCATATAGAAGGAACGCCATCTCTATTGTATGCACTCTGGCTTTCAGGGACAGCCTAACTACACTGCAGTGCCTCCAACTGCTCTCCTTTTCACTTCCACTTTACTGCACCCTTGTGGTTTGTGCATGTCTCCTCTGTGCAGTAGCCTTGCTCCTTACTCAAAGTCCAGCTGTCTTGTACTTCGCTGTGAGGGAGGTTATTTAAATATTATAGTCCTTAACCTGTGTGGATCCATCCAGCATATACTTGATAACGGTGCCCTGGCTGGTGACAACTCTGGATGCCTCCTGCTCCAGGGGTGGCATCACTGCTTTATAGAACTCATAGTGCTTCAATCGCTGCGGGTAGCTCTGGCGGATCATGAGGTTCCGGGTGGGTTCTTCATCTTTGATGGAATGATCTTAAAAATCAAAAGAGAGGAAAGCTATTGGTGGGGTGAATGGTGCTATGGGGCTGGGATTTTATCTTCTTTATTGTTTGTTTTGTTTTGTTTTGTTTTGCTTTGCTTTTATTCTTTTGTCTGTGTTTGAGAACTAGGGAAGTTTCCTTTCATTCATGATGGATGGCTCAGCACACTGTGTCTTTGATGACCATTTTCACTCAAATGTAGTGAGTAAGGACATTTTCACAACATAACAAATAGTAATCCTTCTTAGAGCATTTGCATACTCTAGAGTCCTGACCATGTTGTACTGGCTGGTTTTATGCCAACTTGGACACAGGCTGGGGTTATCACAGAGAAAGGAGCTTCAGTTGGAGAAGTACCTCCATGAGATCCAGCTGTGGGGTATTTTCTCAATTAGTGATCAAGGGGGAAAGGCCCTTTGTGGGTGGGACCATCTCTGGGCTGGCAGTCTTGGGTTCTATAAGAGAGCAGGCTGAGCAAGCCAGGGGAAGCAAGCCAGTAAAGAACATCCCTCCATGGCTTCTGCATAAGCTCCTGCTTCCTGCCCTGCTTGAGTTCCAGTCCTGACTTCCTTGGTGATGAACAGCAATGTGGAAGTGTAAGCCGAATAAACCCTTTCCTCCCCAACTGCTTCTTGGTCATGATGTTTGTGCAGGAATAGAAACCCTGACTAAGACACATGTCAAGGCCAAGTAATTTGGGGGCAGAATTTCAGTGTCTTGGTGACTCCATTTTCTCTTTTGGCATGCCATTCTGAGTAAGTTCTTGCTCCATGGTAGACAATGCTCTGGTATCCCCTGCTTGCTTTGAGCTTCAGGGAGCCTTGCATTCAAATCTTCTCTAACGTACCCATCATCCTTCAAAATTAACACAAACCCTCCATCTCTAACCATAACCAGTCAACTCTCAGTGTTCTGCTGCTCCCTGGTAATTAAGAACAAAAGCACTGGATAAATACCTTCTAAATAGCAAAGTACTATGAGATGGCTTTTTAAATTTGATGCAATACCATTTGTCAATTTTTAATTTCTTTAGCTACAGCCTAGGCAACAAAGAACAGAGTTAAGAAACAATCTGCAGGATTTGGGGTGGGGGGATCTTGGTGGTTGTTTATCTAACAGAGTGTCAATATCCAGATATATAGAAAAAGCTAAAGGAGCAAATAGTACAACCAAATGGTCAAGTGAGCTGAGTAGATACTTTCCAAATGAAGAAAACACAATGGTCAATTATAGCATGAAAAAAAAAAAAACCAAAACAAAACAAAAAAAAAAAAAAAACAAACAAACCAACTCTGTAACATCCGTGGCCACCAGTAAAATGCAAGTAAAACTACGCCTGGCTGTCATCTTACCCCATCAAATATATTCAAAATGACACCATTAGATATGGGGGTAAAAAGAACCGTTATTCACTGCTAATTGGACTCCAGTTTAATCTCAGATATAGCAACCCCCCCACACACACCAGGCTAACTAATAAGGTCTTTCTTGTACCTATTTATTCATCAGAATAAGAAGCCATGCTTAGAAAAAGCAGAAGCAGCAGACTATGGGACATTATGTGGGATCAAGAGAGTGCTTAATGTGCATCTTACTCTCCTCATTCTCACGGCTCCTTGTTTAGATCAGTGGGCAAAGTGCTGTACCTGTGGCCCTCTGAAGAGGTAGGAAGACAGGGCCACATAAAAGCCATGAAGAAAGCTGCATTTACTACATCAAGAATGACTTCCCAACTCTGCCTTTTACCAGTCAGGTGACCTTGTGCACATGGTTGCACCTCCAGAAATCTCAGCGTCTGTATTTTATAAGATGGAATTATCAGTAGCTACTCTTATAAGATTTGTGTTTTTACATGCATGTTAAGGACTTTGACAATGGTTGCTCACAGCAAGTGCTTGAGAATGGTCATTATTGTTCTGATAATTATTTGAAAATTACCCATTGCTTGTCATCAATAAGTAGACACACTCTCAATGGTGGGATTTTCTGTGTTAGTTTTTGACCATGATTTCTTGTCCACTCCAGTTAACACTCACCAGTAGATTCTTGCCCAATGAAGGTCAGCAGGAGCCCATTGGGGCAAGATACATTTAAGTTTTGGAAGGTGGGTACATAGGGTGATGATTCCTGTATAACGATCTCTGGTTCTACTTCTTCCTGTATGTGATTCTGTACATAAGTAAATGCCTGTCATTCTCTAAAAAAGACACATTTATTTCAATCAAGCAAGGATTTGTCAGACAATATAACTTGTGAATAAGTAGGTAGACTCTGCAGTGGATTCTAAAAGGACTCCAGAAGCTTCACTCTGCTTGAGCTTATATTTGCTTACTGGTACATAAACATGTGACAAGACACAGTATCAAACATCACATTTTTCCTGAGAGAAGAAGGCACCAAAGTTAACAGAGGCCACTGTGAATTCATTTGTTGAGCAAACAGACTGGATTGGAATTTGAATGGTACCCCTATTTGGATGTATGGGATGTGGGTGACACTATAGTTCAGGTGTTGGTTTCCCCACCCCAGACTCAGATGGTGGAACTTGATACCTAACATGATGAAATCAAGTAGGCCTTAAGGGAACTGAGAATTCTGAGGGCTTGGTTTTCCTGACTGTGATTCAGGCCTTTATAAAAAGGTGTCTAGTGAACAGAGTTTACTCTTTCTGTGATATAATGGAGCACAGAAGGTGCCGTCTACAGCAACTTGCTCACATGAGACATAGAGATACCCAGAACCCACTCTTAGACTTACCAGTCTCAACTTGACCAACTGACTTTTGTTGTTTGTGACTCATGAATCTAAGATATTTTGTGATAGTAGTTAAAAGAGATTAAGACAGTTATGGGGAAACCAACAACCCGTGTGTGTGTGTGTGTGTGTGTGTGTGTGTGTGTGTGTGTGTGATGTGTGAGATGTGTGTGTGTGTGTGTGCCTATGTGACAATAATGAAGAAGAGGAGAGCAGGAATTTGAGAGAGAGAGAGATGTTGGGAAGAGACTTTGGACAATGTAGAGAAAGGAAAGGGAGTGGGAAAAACAGTGTAATTGCATTTTAATCATAAAAGTAACATTGGGTTGAAAAGATTGGAAACCTGTAGCCATGTTCACCTACCTTCTCTTCTTCTTTTGGAAGTTCCTCTTCTTTAATGGATTCTTTGCGTTTTTCTTTGCCTTTCGGCTTAGCTTTCCCTTTGCCTTGGGGAACAGTCACTACAGCAGGAACCACTGTTGCTGTCATAGCTGAAGGAATATTCATCATTGCTTCCAACTCAGAATTCATAACCTCTAGAAGTAGGAAAAAGGGGAGAATGAAAAAATTAAATATTCATATTTCATATGCTTGTTAGTTGATACATCTCAAAAAAAATTTGTTCAAGTTGGCCTTAATTTTCATTATGTGAAACATGTTTTATCAGTTGGATATATTCCAGAGATAATGTAGTTGTTTTGAAAATCAGATTGTAGTTAAAAAATTTAAAGTATTTAGTATTTTAGTGTGGTTGATACAATAATTATCTCAAGTTCCTTGTCTCACATATCCTTGTCCTCCAGTCTGATGTACACTCTACTAACTTTCTCTTTTTCTTTTAATTTGAGAAATGGAACTCATTAAACATCTGGAAGGTCCTAGATTCACAATAGCAAGTTGGGCACTGAGAGAGTGGAACATGAGGACACCTTAGACACAGGTAATATAGACAAGGAGATCCAGTGAAGACCAACGCTAGTTTTATCTAAGGTGAGATAAGTAGCTTTCCTCTACGCTATCTATTGTCTTTGGGGTTTTAAAAGTTTGGAAATTCTAAAGGGCTGATGACAGTCAACACTGTGTGTGTGTGTGTGTGTGCGTGTGTAAGAGAGAGAGAGAGAGCATGTGCCCCCTTTATCTTTTCACCTGTTCTCTTGCAGGATCCATCATACCTCTTCTTTGACCTCTCCTTACCTTTCTGGTCAACCCCCACTTCTCCATTTTAAGTCTTGCAGATGCTTCCAGGTCTCAGGTTGCACTATGTTCTCAAGTTTGGCTGTCATAATAATTACTCAAGGAATTAAACGGCTGCCTAAGTCTCCCTCTGACTTACTGAATCTGGTTTACAGGGGCAGAGGTCCAGATAGGTACATGTATGCAGCACCATAGGTGACCGATATATATATATATATATATATATATATATATATATATGGTTTGGGCTGTGCATATATTAGATGTAGCAATCTTATTTACAATTAGGGATTCAAATATTATCTATGTGTTGACTCTACAATGGCCACAGTAGGCATGATTTTCCCTTCTGAGTTCCAGATCCATATTTCTGCTTTTAGACATCTCTTGGTGTGGTTCTAGAGATATTTCAACTTCTAAGAAACAATGTTACGAGAATTCATGGTAATCTACAGCAAAGGAACTACATAGTCAGAAGGTACGATAATCACCATAATCTCTGCTAGCACATAGTTTTAAAGCTATACGGCACAGGGATTATCTATTGATTTTGCAGTGTTTAAAAAATGTCTACTGTGGTTGGATCCCTTTAAAGTTTGTGGGGATCCACATATTTCTTAATTGGTTCTTGGTAAAGCAACATAGTATTTTGTGGTTTGAAAGGAAATAGCTTCCAGTTGGGGAATTTGTTTCTTGAAAGTGGAGCCCAGAAATCCTCTAATATGTCCAATGAATGGTTCCTTTTAAACCAACATCCTGAAGTACACTGAGTAGTTCTACTATCACAGGACTCATAAAAATATTGTTCTGTAGAAACCCATGAGAACTCTCTGGAAGATCATGCTTTCCTTGCACCAATGTAACAGAATTACTTTCATGGACTAATTAATAATCAAAATATAGATATGTGTATATATGTGATTATGTAAAAGATTACACAATTGAGAAAAGAAATTTGAAAGTGAAGGCATTGCTCTTTGATGTAAAGGAAAAATTATCTTCATGTATATACCTACACACATATACATACACACAGGCACAGACAAACACAGACACACATGCACACACATGTACACACACACACACACATACCCCATATCCCACATATCTCTATGTTGCAGGAAAAACTATATGTGAAGCATTAAATCAGAAGAGGTTTATTTCTGATAAATGTACAAGCTGGGGAAGGGCAAGGACTGCCCATCATGGGACATTCATTCTGTTGTGTGTTTCTTACCTGGTGCCATTCCGTTTGATCCATAGTAACTTATCGAGAGGCAGATTCCATTTTCCAAGGTAGCAGAAAAAGATCCAAACTTGCTGACAGCTTCCTTCTCTATCTGTGTTCTTTCTAAAAGATAAAATCATATCAGGGATATTTCCATTTTTCTCCAGAAGTGTAAGCAGAATTCAGAGGGAACGCTGGGAGCGGGCATCTAAGCTGTTCTAATACCATCAATTTAAAAGTAATTGACTTGGCTCTGACCAAGGACACAGGGAAGTGAGGCAGAGTTTCAGGGATGGAACGTGAGACTCTTGTTTAAAGGGCTTTAGGTCAAAATGCAGAGAGGATATAAGCCAGTTAATGGCTTGGCCATATGCTGCTTATCGATCTGTGGACCATTCACATGACTTTTTAAGTGAAAAATCACCAAGTCATTCCAAATTTCTTCACATTTAAAAACACTTTATTAAATCCCTACACTTATAATGCCTTATATTTTCAAACACAATTGAAAATGGTTTGACTAGAGCATAGGTTTTAAAAAGAAAATGTGTTAAAAAGGCACATTTATGGGGCACGTGTGGAGGGTCTCAAGTGGTCCATCCTGCTCGCTCACTTCCATTTCATTACCCATTCCATCATCATATAATAAAAATGGGATGGTGTCAGCCTAAAATACTCTAACCTATGAACAGATTATTTCCTGACTGGGAATTTTTGAATGCTCAGTGGGACATCAACAAAAAAGAATAATGCTTCATGAAAAAGAAAACAATTCACAATCTGGGAGTAAATGTTTGCTTAAGACACTCTGATAAAGAGCTGTTACATGAAACATATGAGGACTCTTAATGACCAGTAATAAGAAAGCAAGCCAAAGAAGAAACAGCTCAAAGCCCCTGTACAGAACCTAACCAAAGAAGATACGCAGATCAAAAATAAGCCTGTGATAAGCAGTTTGATGCTATACGTCACCAGGGAAATGCAGATGAAAACAGTGAGTGAAAATAAGAGGCACCTGTCAGAATGGAGAAACCGGAAGCATGGAGGACACAGAAGGCGGGGAGTTGCTGCATCCTTACGGGCACTGCTCCATCGTACCATATGACCCGGCAACCATGATCCTTGCTACATACTCATAGTACTTAAAAAGGTATGCCCACACAAAAACCTATGCACTTCCATCCTTATTTAGTCAAACTTGGAGACAAGCAAGATGTCCTTCAGTTGGAGAATAGATAAGCCAGCCTATCCAGATAACCACATACTATGTAGTGAGAAGAAGAAATGAAATGGGCTGAGAACAGAGGAACATTGCTCAGTCTTAGAGTATTTTCTAGCATACTCAAGGCCCTAGGTTCAGTCCCTAGTGAGATACACACATACAGGCATGCAAACACACACACACACACACACACACACACACACACACACACACACACACACTCAGACCTGCATTTGTGGAAGCCACAGGTGGATCTTAGGTGTTGTCTTCTGTTGCTCTCTGCTCTGACGTTTGAGACTGTGTCTCTCACTGCTTAGGTTAGACGGCTTGTCATGAGCAATGGGATCCTGTCATGTCCACTGCCCAGGGCTGGATTCCAGCTGTGTACCCAAGCACTTGACCTTTCATGTGGGTGCTAGAGTCCTGAGCTTGAGTCCTCATGATTACAGCAAACACTTTACCAACTAAGCCTTTTCCTCAGCCCCAATTAATACCTTTTTATTAGCTGAACAAAGACAATTAATTAAAAGTAACATTTTTTTCTATGCTTCCTTCCTAGGTACATTGAAATTGTCAAGCATTATGTTCTTGGCTGTGGAAAGTATCAGTCTAACTAAACATACAGGCAAGACACAGTGATCCCATCATTAACTGGATTTGAAAACAGCTATGAGCTTGGATAAGAAACAGTTTCTCCAGGGGTTGTTGCCTCGAAGTGCAAGTGGGCAGACACTGCACTTCTTGTCTCTACTCAAGTAATACACTCATGACTAAATCTGTGATTTTTTTTTTAAACCTCATCTTTGAAGCTCAGAGACTGGTACAACGAAGCAAACTAAGTGAGGGGCACTTGAAGGAAACCCCATTGCTCGCACTGAAGGAACCTGCAAGTCTTGGCAGGGATCAATTCGAAAGGGTGTGAGTTCGAGTCCGCACAAACCATTAAGATCAGGGTCAGAGTGGACAGTGTGCACTGGGTTGTCACGTCAGTCTGGCTGGCCTGGCCTCTTGCTATGGCTATGAAAACTTGAACAAGAGCTTCTGCAGGGTGGCAGCAAGATCCAGTTAACAGCCGCCTGCAGAGGCGCCAGGCACGCGGCATCTGTGCTCAGTGTGTTGGGAAGGATGAGCACAAGTAGAGAGCTAGAGCTCCAGGCCACATCTGTAAAATCCACACGGGCTGAGTGCAAAGGATGTGTGTGTGGTTCTGTCCAGAGCTGGGCTGACCCACGGCAGGCACTGCTTGCTTACCAGAGTCCAGCACCACAAAGGCAAAGACACTCACTCATTTCCACTTTCTGTTTAACCTTTTCCTCTTCCCCTTCCTTCGGCTTCTTCTCTTCTACTTCCTCCTCCTCCTCTTCCTCCTCCTCCTCCTCTTCTGTGTGCTCATTTTTCTTTTTCTTTTTCACAATTTCCTTCGGGTCTTTCAGGTGAATTATAAAATTGTGTTTATCTTTTTTTACTTTGACTTTGATGAAAGTTGACCCTGAGGAAGAACCAAAGGATAGAAAGTGGGCCGATTGAAGATGCCACACACACACACCTTGACAAAATGCTAGTGGAATGCAGAACAGAATTAGACAGCAGCTGCCATAGCAACTCTATACAAGGACGCCAAAAGGAAGCAGGGACAAGGAGGGTTTTGCAGGCCTTCTTGTCACATCCCAAACCAAGTCACAAAGAAAAAAATACATGGTCTGAAATGGTGAATACTTACATTCAATCTGATAGATCAAATGAGCTAATTAACATGCAAAGTTTTAACATTATTTATATACAATAATATATAACGCATATAATTATGTGTGTATGTGTATGTGTGTATCTCAGAACGCCCTCAAATTCATGATTCTTCTGCCTTAGCCTCATGTATGTTGATATTTCAAATATGTATTACCATACTTGATGACTATGGCACTATAATGACAGTCATAATTATATATGTATATATATGTGTGTGTGTGTGTGTGTGTGTGTGTGTGTGTGTCTGCCACAATTGCTATTACTATCACTATGCAGGTGGTAAGCAGTTTTCTACTAACCCATTCTCTCTTAACCATGTCCTGATTCCCCCACCTCTCTTTTATCTCCCTTTTAAATCTAGCCTTTCATTTTCAACTATGGTGGTAGTGTCTCTCAAAATTGATAGGATTAAGATGAAAATACTGTATTTTCTATGAACCATCTGAACTTTATATAAAGTGTTCACATATGCAAGTCTTGGTAAGAGCTAGCATACCAGCAGCAGAGGCCCCTGAGCATGTACTGTGGAGCATGAGCCAGAACCACACTATAAACTCAAAGCATATGTTTGCTTTTTGACATGATGGTGTGTAGTAATCAGTAGAACTTGATTAACTGTTTGCTTATTACAGTTGCTAATATACCACTGACTGATAATGTAGAAGCATTTAAATATTTTCAACAATTAGGATGCTCCTATCACCAATGTCTGAGTAAATTCTGAGTTGGTTGATCCCTTACAGACTCAATAACGATAGAAGAACTTGACCCTGAGAGTGCGATGTGGTGTGAACGTGGGCGCAGTGAGCTGCCATCCTGCACACTCAGAGGCACAATGCCCCTTGATACTGGAAATGCACTAACACTCCCCCTCCCCATGACATTAACAGCTCTTGCTAATGTACCTCGTTCAAACCTGGTCTTTTCCACTTCAATCTGCCCACCATCAGAAGGATACAGATAGTAATTTGTTCCTGAGATTTGGATAGGTATGTCTCCCATATTGTATCCTCGGAACTAGAAGAAAACACATTATCACTGGGGGTGGGAACTGCAATGGACACCATCAGCTTACTAGTTAGCCAACTACAGTTTCCATAAGCTTAACTTTGTTGTTGTTGTCTGCTCTCTTGTAGGCTCAGAAACCCAAATCCCATGTTATTATTAATTTTCATGATTATTAAAGCCAGGGTTTTATTCAGTAGCTGAGACTGATCTTAAACTCATGATCATCTCACTTCAGTGTCTAGGAGGCTGTGATTACAGTTATATGCCACTATGCCCATTTATGAGCACTTATAAACCAGTCTAGATAAAAATCATGCTCTGCCATCAAGATAACATGAGGAAAGACGATGTGTGCTAATTTTCTTTGAAAAGTGAAGGGAAATATTGACATTTGATGTGTTACAAGGTTGTATGTCAAGGACATTTTTAAACATCAGATATTGTTATTATAGCTGCAGGGGATTCAAGTGCCTCTTAAAACCCTACAGTAATAAGGGTGGAGTCATAGCTACAAAGAATAGAACAGAACATTTCTCTCCATTTTTTCCCTCACTGTTTTTTTTCTAATAAGTAGACACCTGAGGGAGAAAGAGCAAAGAGAGGGCTCAGTCAAAGCATGAAACCAGAAACATGACTCTCCACACAGAGGCATCTACGTACATAGAGCAAGCCAAGCCCCCTGAGTTGACCTGCGCAGCATCTAAGTACATAGAGCAAGTCAAGCCCCCTGAGCTGACCTGCGCAGCTGCTTATTTGCATGTTTTATTATTAAAGCATAAGTCTTTGGGTCACACTTCCATCTTTGTAGCTCTTGATAATCTAATTTCATGATTGGAAAAACAGGCCTGTGGGTGTTCCCGTTTGGGTGTTTGGCTATGAAGAAGAGTCTCGACAGAAAGAGAAATTCAAATCTAGTTTGTAGATAGCATGAAAACAAACAAACGAACGAACGAACGAACGAACAAACAAACAAACAAACAAACAAACAAACGCTTGTTTCCCTAAAATTTTAGAAGTAGCCCAAAGAATTTCCAAAGTTGGTTTACCGGGTAAATGACTTCCGGTTCCGGAAGTGGGGCAGTTTCCTCTATCATTTCCAGCGTCTTTGATGACTCTTCTTTGGGCTTCTCCTTGGAAGAAGGCTTTTTCTTCAAAGCCTTAGCATCTTCTTTGTCGGCCTTATCCTTGCCTTTCTTTTTCCCTGTATCCTTTCCCTTCTTTTCTGCTTTCTTTTCCTCCTTCAGGCGTTCCTCCTCAGCCAACCTCTCTTGTTCTTCCTTCCATGCCTGGGGATATATCAAACAGCTTAGCAGGGATTTTGAGAAAGATCAAATGTGAATTGCATTTGGGTTAATTTGGGAGGAAATTTAGTATGGTGTTCCAAGAACCTCATGGTTCTCTGTCATTGTCCCCTTCTCACTCCTCAGTTCTGTGTCACCCCCGTGGGGTTCCTTGGAGAATTCACTCCATTTTAGCTCCTTCCACAACTTTCTACCATGTTATTTACACGGTTCAGACTTTTGTTGTCTTTAACCTGGCCCGCAGTAGCAGTGTGGCCTGTCTCCTTTCCTTCCATTCTCAATTTATATCCTGAATATGCTTGGTTGGCACAAAGGTAGACTACCCAGAGAAGCATTCCCAGTACAGAATATTTAAAAAAGGGTGACATAATATTTTTTTTAAGGCCATGAGTTTCCAAGCATGCTGATACATTCTTGCAGTTTATCACTTGGGAGGCTGAGGGAGGGAAGCTAAGACAGTGGGGATATATAGTCTCAAATAGAAGAAGCTCTGAGCCAATGTTACCTCACAAACAAAAGTCACAAAACACGGGGAACTAAGACACTTTGAATAAAATCTAAACCAAGACTTTGAGAGTATGACTGGAGATTGCAGATATGGGACTTAGGAAGTAAGAGTCATAAAACAAATTTCTGGTTGCTTGAATACAGAGAATAAACTATCAGAAGTATAAGTAAGGGATATAAAAATGACAGGTATAAAAATTAGGAGCTTGACGGGTCCTCGCAGAATTACAGTATGGCATTTGAAAAGGCAGTATTTGGACAGATATTGGCTGAGTCATTTCTAATGGTGATGATAGGCATTGATTCCAACATTCAGAAAGGTCAATAAATCTAAGCATAAAGTAACAGTGATGTGGCAAACCTGGCTCATATTGATTTAAAGAGATTACTGATAATTTGGGGCGGGAGGGAATTTTATGCTAAGTAAATTTGTTGCTAAGTAAAGCCACAATCCAAAAAGACATATAAATGTAATTAAGTACAATGTTTAAAACAAAGCCAACACATGATCAAAATGTACCCATTTATACTTATTGTATTAGATTTCATTATTATCTGTGCTGTATATGAGAAACATACTATACAATGGTACACACAGCCATGCTCTTCCCAACTCTGGTTTCTACAGTGCCACACTGGCAGCTTGAAATCAGCCTCTGTTGGAATATTTACACAACAAACATTAGCCAGTGCTACGTCTAGGTGATTGGTTGACCACTGATTAACTGTGCTAAAAGAAAAATCAATGGACAGAATGTTAGAAATGACGATTCAGCTCAAGTACATGTGACTACTCCACTCCACTGTACGTAAAGATGAGAAACATGCCTTTCAGCATTCAGGTTCTCCTTCTTGACTCATCCAAGTTGCTCATTATTGACAAATAAGTGGGATACACCCCTTTGCAATTTTTCTTTTGCCTCATTAACATAAAAGAAAATATTGATCAGTACTAGTGATGGAATTATACTTGTTTGTCAATTGTAACCAAAGGTCACAATAACATACCGAAAATCAGTGAAAGTATTATTTGTTAAGCGGACTTTGCAATGAAGAGTACTATAAGATTTGTTATAATTTACAGATTACATACTAAGTTTACCATCCATACATTTTCTGAAATGTTATTTGTGTACCTATGTGCATCTTTCATTTTTCTAGAGAGCAACTGCCAAATGCTTACCAGATGATCACAGAATGTTTTCCAAGCAGCTAAAGAGAAAAGATAACTGTCTACAAATAATGTAAAATGTGACAATTTATTAACATCTATGATGTCATCAGAGAAGAGGGAGATTGATGTCTTGAGGGTAATATGAGGAAATGAGAAACTCAACTAAAAATTGTATAAATAAAAAACTATGCTTAATGAATAGGGGCAAAATAAAGCCATTTTCAGATAGGTAACAACTGACTTTAATAGAAACTGTAATATTATGATATAATAAGAACCAGATATTTGGTCTTCATTCCTGGGTCCTGGCACAGAGCTCTCAAATCCCCTGGAATTCCATGAGTGATAGGACTGTCTTTTGTTCTAATGAGGCAACTCTTGGCAAACCCTTAGATGGTTTCAGAATAAGGTAGAAGCTGCTTACCAGAAGATCAAACCCAGGTTAGAAGCTGGGAACCTTCAGCCTTCCCCTTCCCCTCCCCACAGCCTTCAAGGATGAGAGGAGCTGCAGATGGATTTAATAATTGATTGTACTTGGATAATGAAAAAATCCATAAAAGTTTCTAAACCACACAGTTTGGAAAGGTTCAGCATCATTGAATGAATCCACATTCTAGGAGGGTGACACACAAGGACAGACCCATGAACATGAAAAAAACAGAACACCTCTGTACATTTGTGTGTGTGTGTGTGTGTGTGTGTGTGTGTTTGTGAGAATTGGAACCTTTCAAACTTTGACACTTCTTATTCCAGGAACTGCAGGGATAGTGCAGGAAAAGAATCTTGAATGGTCCCAGAAGCACTTACTACTTTTATAACTAGAAGTTCAAATAAAAACATGTGAAGAAAAACAAGCATTTTCAACAAAGGTGAAGCGTAAACTACAATGAGCCAATCACTCACTGCCCTGGGGTGTGGTTATGCAAAAATAATAAGATATAAATCCCCCCCCCCCAAAAGACTTGTCGCGTGGAAGAGCTGTGAAGACACAGGGCTTTTCACTGAGGCTTCAGTCAACTCTGAGGTTTTAGCTAAAAAGATCATGTCCCCTGACAGAACACATTCTCAGTCACAAGGTAATTTTGGCCTTGTGATTGATCTGTGACATTTGTCTTGGATTACCTTGAGAGAGCCTTCTAATACAAAGGGGATCTTGTCTTTCTCCTTTTCTTTATCTTTATCTTGGTCTGATAGCTCTGTTTTGCTGGATACTTTGTTACCTATCAGTGAAGGAAATCAAACGGTTTAGCAATCACAGGAGGACCAAACCTCTGGGCTAGAGGCAACCTCAAAGGCTCTCGGGTTCAGCTCCTGTTAAAATCCCTAAACACTCTCTTGCATCTCCACAGCTATACCTGAGTGGTGCTGAGCCTTTGGTGATGGCATCTCACAGCACATTCACACTGTATTGACATGTTCTTTGAATCCCTCTGCCTGAAAATTTCAGCTAATCTTAGTTTAGTACCCTGGAATCACAGGAACTCACCTAATGCCCCATCCCATATTGGACCCCTCTTTTGCCATTGCTGTCTTTCTGTCTTTCAAACATTATAATATCTTTTATGACAGGAATAGACTTGGTTCAATACCTGCCAGGTACATTCCCCACTGAAATAACCAGTTTATATCCTAGATATTGAGGTTTTGGTTTGCTCAGTAGCATTGTATCTAAAAGGTGGTTAGCATTTTCCCTACCACCTTTCTTTCATTTCCTACAAAGACTTGGGCTCCCATACGCATAAGCTCAACTACTGATATTATAGCCGTTTCTCTGGATACCAAAGGATTCCTCATTAGAGTGGTTTATGTTTTGCTTTAGAGTCAGGACATATACAAACTACTCTAGTAACAAAAAGAGGTTGCAGATTTTTGAGAAGTTTCATATCTTGATCTCACTATGAGATGTCACTTTCACCTTTAGCTATCATAAATATTAGTGCTAGCAGAAAGAGATGCTTTTCTATGGACAGTGAAATGTCTATACTTTCTAGATGAACTCTATATTTCACTTCTTTATTGCCTTCCTTAAAAATGAGCTTGCTCTTTGTTACCCTCTTTTCTCTTCCCTTATGTGGCCAAAGTTCTAAAAACTAGTCAAGACCTAGAGATGAACAAAATCAAAGATGTATACTTATCCACGATCTGGTCAAGTACGTGCTGCAGACCTCTGGGAAACATTTCCTACTTCCTCCTGGATTCCTGCTTCCAGGAGGTATTTGCATACTTATTTGCTGCTTGAAGAAGAGCCTTGATTTAGTCCTGCTTTTGGAATCTACAATTATCCTCTCGAGACCCACTAACTCTGGCTTTACTTCTCACGCTGCCAGTAAATGTATTTGGTAGAACCCACAGATTCTATCAGCAGGGACGCTGGCATTTCCCCAACTCTTCGAATCTAATCTGTATAACAGATTAAATCTTTCAGAGCTCATAGGAGATGGGACAGTGACAAACATTCCTGTGTCTGACTCAGGTACCATGTCATCACATTTGGAAGGCAGCTGTTCTATTTATTAGAGAAAGTGAAGGCTCACAGGCATTAGGGGTCAGCCTTTTAATCTTGGACTATTTGGGTTTGAAGTTAAAATAGGAGAATGCCTATCGCTCTATGAATAAAAGCACTCGCTACTTACTTTTAGATCTTTTGGGACCAGGAATTTTGCTAGCAGAAGTTTTGACAGTGACTTTCAGTTCCAGCTCAATCCTGGTCCTGTTGAGCTCCTCAGCCATTTTGGCTTCCTGGTACTTCGCTTCTTCCTGTGTGACCCAGTCTTCAATAGATTTTGCAACAAGTTCTAAGTAATTCCTAAATGAGACAAAGATAAAAGGATGGGAGGTGAGAGTCTTTACTAAAGCCCATGAGAACGCTGGGTGCCGGCAGTATGGACAAACTCTTCAAAATGAAATGCTTCTGAGCTGTCCAAGGGGAAAAGAGGTCAGGTACAGATCTTGGCTGAGTGTTGGAAAAATGCCCACTTCTCTTCACAGCTGAAGAAGTAAAGCTTAATAGTGAGGTCTTTCCATTCAAGTGAAGAACTAAAGAAATTTTGGAAGGTTTGCTTTTTAACTTATATGTATGTATTGGCCTGTATGCTCAGGGTACAGAAGAGAACATCAGATCCTCTGGAACTGGAGTTACAGCTGGCCTGGTCATTCCTGCCTTCATCTGGAAGGGCAGTGGGAGCTTTAACTGCTCAGCCCTCTCTGGATTAACATCAAGAGAGCCAGTGGCAGTTGGGTTGAAGCAACAGTCACTGTCAGCACTGATTACTGGGATGTGACACACTACCACCAGTATCCTCTCAGTCTAAGTTTACAGCACATCAGAAGTCCTGTTCATTGGTCACCAGCTACTCCAGTTACTTCATTAGAGAAAACCTTCCTGTCCTGCTATAAGGTTTATTGGCTTTGGGAGCGTCTACTTTATAAATCCAGTTCTGTAAGCTGCTCACACATTTGTGCTCCCCCAGGAGTTGCTGCTTATTAAGAATGATCCATTGCTGCTTGCAAATCTGTTTCAACCGTTTGTACTGCTCAGTGTGTATGTATTTTTAAGTGAAATGTTAATAAGCCTACATCTGTATCTAAAGAGTTCCCTTCTAAAAGGAAATAAATGGACACATTTAGACTTGAGAAATACTAGTTTTAAAAAATTAAATAAGTGAGGTTTAATATTTGAAAACATAAAGCTAGATGAATGATATATTCAGGATGCATCGCAATTCGAATTATTGTTCTTTCTTTCTTCTATTTCTGCTCCTTCTCTGTCTCTGTCTCTCTGTATGTATGTAGAAGTGTGTGTATGTGTGTGTAGAAGGGTGTGTTTTTATGCTATAGCACACATGTGGAAGTCAGAGACAAATGGTTGAAATCTGTTGTTTTCTCACATGAGTCCAGGGGAATCAAATTATCAGACTTAATGACAATTGCCTTTACCTGCTTTGTATAGCTTTGATTCTTTTTGAAGATTTACAATAACAATAGTAGATTATGGTATTTGATACCTTCCTTCAGAAGGCACCATACATCTCCAACTCTCTAAGTCACCAAGCAAATGACTCATGTGCTATCAAGGTTGCCACATCAAGGCTGGTATAGCTGATGGCACTGCCAGTTAAATAAGTAGACAGCATAAAAGTCATTTTCTCATATTCTTCTTCCAATCTGTTAGTAAATTAAAATTACTTAAAAAGATCATATTTATAATAATTTCAGAATCCACTCTCTTTTGTTTTTGTTGCTGTCTTGTTCTAACTCACTCTCATTTCACTGAAATAGCCTCTAACTAGTCTCACGGTGTGTGTGTGTGTGTGTGTGTGTGTGTGTGTGTGTGTGTGTGTGTGTGTATGTGTATGTGTGTGTGTAGGGAGTTGTACTCTCAAGATATCTAAAACTTATTCTCAAATCAGCAAAAAGACTGGGCCTTTTAATTTGTAAGCTAGATAATTCCTTCCTTCCTTCCTTCCTTCCTTCCTTCCTTCCTTCCTTCCTTCCTTCCTTCCTTCCTTCCTTCCTTCCTATTATTTATTTATTTATTTATTTATTTATTTATTTATTTATTACTCATATACACTCCAGATTTTATTGCTCCCCCCTGCCATGGTCTACCCTCTGACTGTTCCACATCCCATACCTCCTCCCTGAGTCCCTGTCTACATGAGAATGTCCCTACTCCCTACCCAACCAAACCTCTAAACTCTCTGGGGCCTCCAGTCTCTTGAGGGTTAGGTACATCTTCTCTGACTGAACCCAGACCAGCAGTCCTCTGCTGTATATGTGTTGGGAACCTCATATCAGCTGGTGTATGCTGCCTAGTTCGTGGTCCAGTATTTGAAAGATCTTGGTGTGTGTGTGTGGGGGGGTGCAGGTTAATTGAGACTGCTGATCCTCCTACTGCTGGTCACCCTCCTCCTCAGCTTCTTCCAGATTTTTCCTAATTTAACCACAGGGGTTAACAGCTTCTGTCCATTGGTTGGATGCAAATATCTACATCTGACTGTTTCAGCTGCTTGTTGGGATTTTTGGAGGGCAGTCATGATAGGTTCTTTTATGTGAGCTCTCCATAGCCTCAGTAATAGTGTCAGGCCTTGGGACCTCCTCTTGAGCTGGATCACACTTTGGGCCTGTCACTGGACCTTCTTTTCCTCAGGCTCCTCTCCATTTCCATCCCTGCAGATCTTTCAGACAGGAACCATTATGGGTCAGAGTTTTGACCGTGGGATGGCAATCCCCTCCCTCACTTGATGACCTGTCTTCCTGCTGGAAGTGGGCTCTATAAGTTCCCTCTCCCTACTGTCAGGCATTTCATCTAAAGTCCCTCCCTTGGAGTCCTGAGAGTCTCTCACCTCCCAGGTCTCTGGTGCATTCTGGAGGGTTCTCCCACCTTCTACCTCCTGAGGTTTCCTGTTTCTATTCTTTCTGCTGACGTTCAGGGCTTCAGTCCTTTTCCCTCACCCAATACCAGATCAGGTTTCCCTCTCCCGTCACTTTCTCTCCCATGTCCCTCCCTCTCTCTCCACTTGTGATTGCTTCTTCTCCTTCCCAAGTAGAACTGAGGTGTCTTCATGTGGGCCCTTCAGCTTGTTGACTTTTTTGAGTTCTGTGGACTGTATCTTGGATATTCTGTACTGTTTTGTTGTTGTTGTTGTTGTTTTTGTTTGTTTGTTTTTTGTTTTGTTTTGTTTTGTTTGGCCAATATCCACTTATCAGTGAGTACATAGCATGCATGTCCTTTGGGTCTGAGTTACCTTACTCAGGATGATATTTTCTAGTTCTTATCCTTAGTGCCTTTCAATGACTATTTCAAACGAAGAAGTGGAATTCCTGAGGGCTGAGGAGGTGGCTCAGTTGGTGAAGTGTATGCTCTGTAAGCATGAGGGCCTGATCTCATGCAGAAAGGCCAGGGGTGGTCACAGAGCCACTTGGAATCCCAGTTCAGAGAGATATGCTTGGCTGGCTTTCCCACAGTGTATGTAAATCAGTGAGACAAGGGCCAGTGAAAGCCCAGCATGAAATAACAAAAAACCAAGTGGATGGTACCCGAGGAATGGAGCCTAAGGAATGACACCACTGGTTGATACCAGGCTTCCATATGCATAGACATGCAGATGCATACATACCTGCACACTGCCTCCACATGTGCATGCAGAGGAACATGCACACTCACAATTAAACAAACAAAGAAACAAAGCAGGATTCCCACAAGTGTCCACAAACAAGAGGATCTAGGCTCAAATAAGGCCAAATTTGTGTTCAAGTGGAGATAAGCGCACCATGCTTCGGAACTTTATTACCCACAGATACTTGGTAAATTAATTTCTTCCGAATGTACCGCAGTTGTATTTTATATATTAAAGTAAAGATGCCAGCATTAGATATAGATACCAGAGTGACGACAATTTAGCATATGATTTAAAATATAAAAGCTATGATTCTTTTGATTAAAAACTTTCACTTTATAGGTGGAAATAACATTTCTAGATAAATTCATAATGGGATTCTGTGGTGGGTTGAGTTAGAATAGCTTCCATAGGATCATGTATTTGAATGCTTAGTCACCAGGGAGTGGAACTGTTTGAGCATTAGAAGGATTAGGAGTTGTGGCTTTGTTAGAGGAGGTATGTCACCTAGAGTGGGCACTGAGGTTTCAAAAGCCTATGTCAGGCTCAGTCTCTTTGCCTACTGGCTGTAGATCAAGAAGCTCTCAGCTACTGCTCCAGTGCTGTGCATGTCTCTTTCTTACCATGAACATCAAGGACTAACCCTCTACAACCGTAAGCAAGCCTCCAACTGAGTGTTTCCTTTTGTAAATTCCATGGTCATGGTGTTTTGTCATAACAAGAGAAAATTCACTAAGACAGACGTTAGTAGCAGGGACTGGGTGGGGCAGTGCAGTGACAAGTCTGACCCTGCTGTTTGCTGGAGGAACGTGGAAGATCTGAAACTTTGAACTAGGAAATTAGTTGAATACTTTAAGTGGGCTTAATGGGTCATGGAAGCCAGTGGTGTTGAGGCTGATGTGGACTCTGGTGGCTCAACTCAAGAGGGTTTAGAGGGAAAGAATGTCAGTAGCTGACCTAGAGATCATTCTCGTGATAATTTTGGAAAAGAATGTGACTCCTTTTGCCATTGTCCTAAAAATCTGCCTGAGCCTAAATTGAAGAGTTGTGGCAGAGGTTTCAAGATAGCCTTGTATTGATTGTGTTGTGTGGTAATTAGTGATTACCCTTGTGCTGATAGACAATAAAACAGAGCAAGTAGGACAAAGAGAACTATGGAATGTATGGTTTAATGAAAAGAACACCAAGAAATGCAGTCTTGTGCTCAAGGAGAAGACACATTTGAAGAAAAGCCTGATGCTATTTAGAATAAAGGGAGTGGGTACCTCAGGGCAAGACCCCACTCAGATAATACTTTGACAGAAGAAAGGAAAATGTCTGAGGGATTTCCTAGGCCTAAACAATAACCAAAAGCATGTGTGAGTGTAATTCAAGGAGGGGACCAGGTTCTAGCCCAAGCAAGCAGAAGAGATTAGCAGTTTTGTCCATGTGTTTCTGGAATTAGAATCAAGAAAGATAAGGAAAAGGAGTTGTACAATCTTCCACCATGTTTAAGGAAAGCCATTGAGGCCAGGTATGTGGCAGGGGAGTCCCTGAGTGGAGGCTCAGAGAGGCCATTGTGTGAAGCTGTGAAGCTGAAGCCTGGGTTGCTTTGGAGTCTCTAAGACGTTGGAAGCATCACAACCATTGGGTAACCTGACAAGGAGAGCTGCAGACGGGGTGTGGAACCAGGGAGAGAGAGAGGAGAGGAGAGGAGAGAGAGAGAGAGAGAGAGAGAGAGAGAGAGAGAGAGAGAGAGAGAGAGAGAGAGTTTCAGTCAGCAAAGCTGGAACAGAAAAAAAATCTTTAGATCAGATAGAGACACCTTTGCATCAGATATAGAGATACAGAGTTGGAGCTGGTCCTGCTGCCTGTGGCCCAGCATCTCCTCACTGTGCTTCCTTTCTTCCCTTTGGAATGGTAATGTATATACCGTGCTACTGTATGATGAGTGAACCTGCTTTACTTTTTGCTTTTGATTTTACAGGAGGTTGTGGGTAAGAGAGTGTCTTGAATCTCAGAACTTATAAATAACAGTGTTGAGACTGTGCGAGTGTATGGGGACTTTTGTAAGCAAGCCCTCCATTAAGTGCTTCCTTTTATAAGCATTTTGTAAGGTCATGGTGTTTCATCATAACCACAGAATACTATTGCTTGTTAGGTATGAAGGCACTGCATTTGCATTTTTAGCATTTTAATGAAATAGCATTGGTACTTACTAACTCCAGATGTCATATAAAATAATTAATCATAAATTAAATGAGCATGTACAGTTTATAAAAGAATATAAATAGAATTATATCATAAAAGGCACATACTAAGGAGGAACTAAGAAAATTCCATCTACCAAAAGAAAGGGATTAATACTAAAATAGAAACATATCTGTAGAATTAAACAGTAAGAATGAAACCACATCAATGGAACTAAAAGCACATATATTGTTTTTAATATCCTTAAAATTTCTATTAATTCATATTAGAATCCCTTAAGAATCATACTCTTGGATAAAAATCCAGGCTATTATTTGAAGGAAATGCTACCACAAAACAAATGACATAGAAAAATGTGAGGGTGGTTAATGCTTAGGAGAAGTTAGAAGCCTTTGTTTCTGGAGGGGTTTGTCCAGCTGCTCTGTGCCCGAGGTACTGACCAAAGATAGAGAAAGTGTCCTCTCTTTAACTTAAGCTAATTTCCCATTAGTGTAGTGATCGATAATATGGGCCGTTTATTATATTGTTTAAAGTTACAATCAACTAAGAAAGATACATTTAAACACACAGAATCAAAGATGAATTTAGAGACGTACACTCTGCTTGTAGACACACACACACACACACACACACACACACACACGAGAGAGAGAGAGAGAGAGAGAGAGAGAAAGAGAGAGAGAACACAAATTTTTTTCTTTAAGGACAGACATTACTATATCCCTTTAAGAAATGGATATTTATCATGAACAGACTATGCTTAAATCGATTATATATTAGTCATAAGGAAAACATATATTACCTATATCTAACAAAGAATTAGAAAACTTGAATAAAGGATTTGCCTTAAAGGCAATTCCAGTGTTTGTCCTATACAAATTTTAGAATTGGTTTATATATTTTATACAAAGTGACATCATATCTTTATATTTAATTGTTTAGTTGTGTGTGTAGGTTCCTGCTTGTATGTCTATGCATCAAAGGCATACAGGAGCCCACAGAAGTCAGAAGAGGATGTTGAATCCTTTGAAACTAGAGTGCTTGATGCTTGTGAGCCACACTATGGATTCTGGGAACTGACCCCAAGTTCCCTTCAAGGGCAACAAGTGCTCTTAACCACTGTATTCTTTCTTCAGGCCCAATATTATCATTTTAGTAGGAGTAAAATAAATCTGGAACTTACTTTGGGTAGCATAGACATTTTAACAATTAGTTCTTCCAGCCCAGGACCACAGAAAACCTTTTCACTCATGTGGGTTCTTTTTCAGTGTATAGATATTTCACCCCTTATTTATTCTTACTAATGCTATGAGACAGGGTTTGCCTTCTTAGATTCTTTCCTAGATGCTCTTTGTCAAGGTGTCAAAATACAGCTAACTTTTGTATGTTCCATAAAATGTCTCTAAATTTATTAGTAGCTCCAACAGCAGGTGTGTGTGTGTGTGTGTGTGTGTGTGTGTGTGTGTGTGTGTGTGTGTGTGTATGTGTATGTATGTGTGTGTGTGTGTATGTGTGTGTGTGTGTGTGTGTGTGTGTGTGTGGTCTTTAAGGTTTTATATTTATGAGATTATGTCATCTGTAAACAAAATACCTCATTACTTTTTTCTGTTAATCTGGGTGCCTTCTGTTTCTATTTTGTGTGTTTGCTCTAGCTAGCACTTCCATCATTAGGTTGAAAGAGTGATGAAGTTGTTCCTCTCTTAAATATTATTTAATATTTATTTGTCTGTTAAAGGTGAAAACATCTCTTATTTCTTCAGTTACCATTTTCATGGAGCACAAGTTTCTGTTTCTTCACATTAAATCTCTATACTCCCTTAAGTGAACTTTTCTGTAGCAACTTATAGTGATCTTCTTTTATCATCTATCCATCTACCCTATGCCTCTTGACTGGATAATCTGATCCCTTGGTATTTGGTATGATATGTAAAGATTCACTATTGTTATTTTATGCATCTTTTTTTCTTACTCATTTCTGATGCTCTAAGTTTTGAACTGTCCTCCTTTGGTAACTGTTGCTTTGTATTCTTTGTGTTTATTATAGGTTTTGCTTTCTGGTTAATATCAAATTCACTCAAAACTTCCTTCATGTGCAACAATGTATTTTAAGCTGGGAAAAGCTTTACTTTGACCACATATAAAACTATTTCCTTCTTCAATGTCTATATAATGTTACTGATGTCAGTATGTATTTCTATAGAATTTGACCATTAATAAGTTTTTGTAAGTAGACTTTTGTTTTTGTTTTTGTTTCAAAACAACCCAGGACCGAACCCAGGGCCTTACACTTGCTAGGCAAGCACTCTACCACTGACCTAAATCCCCAACCCAAAGTATAGTTATTATTAATGCATTTCCCTCTTAACTCTTTGAGTCAAAGTCTTGCTAGGTAGGAAGATCTGGCTTCTTGGGAGCTCAAGGCGTCCCTCGTGACTCAGCCTGTCAAGAGGTGGTATTACATGGGTAATGCCACTCTGCTTTGGCTTTTAAAATCCAATGTAAAAATTGTAAAAGTAAAATAGGAAATCTATGGGTGTCCAAACACTTTCCTAGGTGTAGTTTTTTTTTATTATCAAGTTGTACCAGTCATCAAAGGAAAATATATCTCAATCATCCATAAACTCTTCCAAAATATAAAATGTGGAAATAAACAGGGACCTTCCCCGCCTCAGTTAGCTTATGAGAATTCTATACCCTGTATATCAAAGCTAAATAAGAAGTGTTGAGTATGCAATAGACAGCATTGACATAACAAGAGGCATAGGTTATTAGTAAGGAGAGAACTGCGTTCTAAGGGAACACAAATGAAAAGCCAAACCAAAACAAAGAAAAATAACTACTGAGATTTAAAAAGACTAAGTGGCTCTTAGACCTCCTGAGAACTTGACCATGTGTTTTGATAGTCTTCAGTTTCTCTACCCTGGAATAGTTTTCAGACCCACTAGTGTTAACAATATCAGTGAACCAAGAGTTTAGTACTTGTCTCTTCAGTGTCACAGACCCAGTCTTATTATAGTTTGAAATGAAAAGAAACTACTTTAATAGTATCTCTATTAGATTCTATGCAGGCAAGAGTGGCATTCACTCCTTATGCTATAGTGTCATTACGTAAGCACAGTGTACAACCATAGCACACAATACATATTAACTTAGGGAGCTCAGTTGAATCTATTGGACAATATAAATGCTTTCATTGAGTTGAGCCATAAAGACCAGACCAAGGAACCAAAACCCATGTGGCTAACTCAGCTAAAATGTAGCAGAATTATCTAAGTCACCTGAATCCGACGTTGGAGTGAAGAGCAATATTCCAATATTCACAATGCAGACGCTGTAGATTCATTGGATTATGAAAAACCAGAAGTAAAGAGTTGTCCTGTGTGTGGTAGTAAGAGTCAACACATCGGTACTGCTGGTGAGCTTCCTGAAGAACCTGAAGATAGAATAACTGTATCGTTCCATTGTCCTACCCCCAAGAGAAGAGGAGATTGCCAGAGCAGCACCCCTCACCCTGCTTTCACCCTCTCATTACTACATTGTTGGTCAACTGGGTTTCCAGTGGATTCTT
Source organism: Mus minutoides (assembly GCA_902729485.2). Lineage (NCBI taxonomy): Eukaryota > Metazoa > Chordata > Mammalia > Rodentia > Muridae > Mus > Mus minutoides. The sequence goes on along the minus strand of LR749943.1, from coordinate 154,054 downwards.
TTCTAACTACTAGGAAATGAGAACTAAATAAAAGTAGGCCTCAGGGGTGGAGACACTTGCTAAGTGCTCTCCACAAGTGTTAATAGATAACAATCAGTTTATCTAACAGTTTTCTTTGCCTCCATATAGAACAATTCATTTTTAGCATTAGTAAATATTGTAGATAAAATGGGCATCTTACACTAGGATGAGCTTGACCTGCTCCAAGTTCATAAACTGACACCCAAGCCCCTAGTGGATAAGATTTGAGGACTTTTGGGGAAGTTTTGAGGGTGAGGATCTCACTATTGCATCTGTGTCCTTGTCATCTGAGACACGGGAGAGATTGCTCTCTCTTTTTCCTCACTCTGCCATCAATATCTTAGCAGAGCAATATCATGTGCAAGGCAGGAAACAAGTCCCATCAGAACCCAGCCATATTCACACCTGGTTTTTTCTTATACATCTTACATGCTGACACTTTCTACTATTTACGTGTCCCAGCCTGAAGTATTTTGTTATGGCAGCCTGACTAGACTAAGGTACTAGCTAACATTTTTTCCTGTTTCTAAATATCAGGTCTCATTTGTCAGCATCATAAGGGAGCTGCTAGGAAGAGGGTTTTGTAGGTTCTGGAGTTGAAGTCAGCTATCTTCCAGCTCTGATCTCTCTCTCTCTCTCTCTCTCTCTCTCTCTCTCTCTCTCTCTCTCTCACACACACACACACACACACACACACACACACACACACACACACACACACTGTGCCTTTCATATATACTGCTTGGCTAGAGTGAAATGAAGTGTGTGGTCTTTCTGGTAGATGCTGCTGCATCTCTAGCCTATTATGAAATATAACACTCCTCGTGCACTGCAGCAGGAGCCACAAGCAGAGGACACCAAGGCATCGCTATGTGTCCTGTTTCCTTCTCAATGTCAGTCAACAAGAAGGAAAGGGTCCACAGCAAAAGGAAGTGGACACTGTGGGGTGTTTTCAGTGCTGATTTACTATATGTAGCTTTGTGTTTTCTGCCATGTGGGTAATCTCAAGAAATTGCAAGCACTGCCAGGAAAGGTTTGTTTCAGTTGTGCCTTCATTTCTAGACTAGTAATAAATTGGAAATAATAAATTTATTGCCAGTCTAGTTCCCTGTATGAGTGTCTCCATGTAGAGTCTCTCAAACGTTGACATCTGCTTTCTGAGGCAGTTAAAATACAATGCCTACAACCCACTTTTTACCTACTATTTTTGAAAGGCAAATTCCTCTGAGACATAAACCTAGGAAACAAATGTTTGCTTTTCGACAACAGCAGCTCTGCCATCTTTGACTGTTGGGGAATGTAGTGGTGAGATTTCCACAGTCATCACAGGCTCTCAGCATGTGAAGTATTTGCATTATCTTTCCTTTTTTACCAACGGGTGTTTGCCCTTTATGTGTTATTGTTGGTCTCATGTAGTTCACGAAGAGTGAACGGTGATAGTGCTGTAATTCACTGTGATGTGCTTGCCTGATATAAGCAAGGGCCTGAAGTTGATAGCCAGAACCGAAAGCCAATAAGAAATGATCCACCACAGCGAGAAATGATCAGCAGAAAGAGAGTTAAGTGTCAGGCACGGTTCCAGGACACACAAATGAACACAAGAGACAAAACTTTCTTCTGCAATTAGAGTAAGGTTTGCTACAGTTCTCTCTGCCTTCTGATCAAGTCAGTGAAATGTTTGAATTATAGAGAATGGACCAGAGTGAAACCCAAAGCAATCTGATAGGACATTCCAACACAAGGTGAGGATGGGGGTCAGTTAAAACTGGCATGGTGAGACCTCACAGGTACCCTTATCAGTCTAGTTTAAGAGGCAACTGTCTGTCCCCTGCTGCAGCAGAAGAGCAGGTGGCAAACCATAGAAGGCGAGCCGGGGAATAAAGAGCAGAGAACCCAGCTCCCACTGAGGGAGAGAGCAGAGAACCCAGCTCCCACTGAGGGAGAGGCATAGAAGGCGAGCTGGGGGGAATAAAGAGCAGAGAACCCAGCTCCCACTGAGGGAGAGGCACACTGGGGAAAAAATGGAAATGGTGTAAATGTCTAAATCACAAAAACAAGTCACAAATGGGGCCACACATGGAATTCTAAATTTTATAGTTGCTACATTTTGAAAAGTGAGACAGGTAAAATCTGTATTTGTTGCATTCAATATATGAAATGCTACCATTCCAATGTATAGTGAATATAAAAATTATGAGCAAGATATATCATTATTTCATGCCAAGTCTTTGACACCTAGTGAGCTACATGTGGGGGAGAGCCATGCGACTCTGTCTTCTTTTTATGTTTAATTTCTTTTATGCAGAAGATCATTTTTTATTTTTACTATTGATAAGGTTCAGAAGTTGCTATTTTTTTTTCCCATAACATGGCCTTGTAGATTCTTCTGGCTTTTAAAATACGGGGATGTAAAACTCTGATCAAATTGAGATTCAAATTAGAAAGATAAATCCTCCCGAGCACAGGTTTTGCAAAATCTAAAACGAGCAAGTGTTCATTTCTGGATTTCTTACTATTGTTTTTCTTATAGCAGTTAAAAGCATGTTTGGATGGAGCACATTTCTTCCTTGGTTTTCTTTCTGTTTCTCACTTAGCAACAGACATTTGGTCAAGGTGCCTTGGTATCTACGACTTAACAATTTCTGTCATAGGCTTATTCCTAGGAATACACTTACAATACATACCAGCCACGGCCTAGCACACAGCACTTAGTGCAGTAACAGCCAACTATCCCAGCTACCAGTGACCAGTTAGTTCATCAAAACAGAAAGCACCATGAAGCACAATGAAGTCTAAATAGAAAGGAGGGGGGTGCGGGGAGGGGAGATGGGATGGCAGACGTCTTTATGGAAGCAGAAGTATTTCCAACCATTTGGGGGATTTCCTGGGAATGCACGGTTCAGTGTGGGAACAAACTCGTTTTGTAGCTGAAGTCAATGTGAGTACTGAGTTGAGTTAGATCTGAGAGAGTGACCCAGAAGTGAACTGTTCACAGTTACAGTTCACCTCTCCAGAACTATCCCCTTGCCTCTCCTGGAGAATCACAGCCCATAAATACCTGAAGCAGGACTTTTGGCTGAAAATATTCGGTAAAGCTCCAGTCCATTAAACTGCGCTGTTGTGTTTTTTTAATGTCCTCTATGTCGGCTTCCACCACCATCTTCTTGGGTTTCTTTTAAAAAAATGAAAGAAAAAAAGAAAGAAAGAAAGAAAGAAAGAAAGAAAGAGAGAGAGAGACAGAGAGAGAGAGAGAGAGAGAGAGAGAGAAATCACAGGAACACATTTTCAGCTCAAATTTGTGTGAGTCCAAATGGAGCCCTGTTAGGCTCTGTGGACTCACCCCCATGAGTACTGTTTAATTGTGGGAATCTGCATATGTATAGCGCCATGTGGCAACATTTTAGGAGGGCTGCTGCCAGAAAGAAGTACGCCTTTGACTCTCTCTCTCTCTCTCTCTTTTTTCCAAATGTGCAACATAACCTAAATATTTTTATTGTTAGGTTATACTCTTCGGAGTCCTGTTAGCAATTATAGGCAGGTTTTCTGAACTCACTTCAAGACAGTGTTAGTTCTACATGGGCTGTATGGTCAGCAGGTGTTTGTGAGGTTGCCAAGCCACACTGTCTAGAGAGGGGCAGGGAGCTGGGAAGTTTTACCTCAGTTAGAGAGGCTAGTAAGTTTAACCCCTTTCACTGCAGATGGGGTTGGGATGGGATGTCTAAATAACATCACCCTGGCATCAACTTTTTCCTTTTACAACTTCTCTCTCTCTCTCTCTCTCTCTCTCTCTCTCTCTCTCTCTCTCTCTGTTCAGGAGTTTTCTCAGATCATCTTACTTTAAGGAAAATGATTCCTTACTTTTTCAGTAGAATCATCCTTTGTGGCTGCTTCATCTTTGATCTCAGTGTCCATGGTCTGATCTGTAAATCAAAGACAGCAACATGCAGTTGTGTTTGGGCTTTGTTCTTGCCTCTGGCCAGCGCTGTGTCTCTTTGGTTGCTCATATGATCTATGTTTCCCTGCTAAAAAGGTAATTCCTGAGAGGCAGGTTTCGTGCCTCCAAAAAGGTGTTTGTGTCGATAATTCTAAGTCAGTGCCTACCTAGAATTTATCCTAGAGTCTTTGAAAAGAACCCGGCTTCTAATCTGATGTGCACTAAATCACACCAGCCATTCTTTCAGACTGTATATTGCTCAGTTCTTGCAGTGCAGCCTTCGCCTTTGCCTTAACAAACTGCAAACATTTACTGGCTAAGCTAGATCACCGGTTCACTGTGTCCATTCACCTCCCTCTGGTGACCCTTACAAAAAAGCCTTTGCAGACTTCTGTGAGCCTTGCCTGCCTAGATGACAGAAGGGTGAGGTCATGTAAACAGGAGAACTAGCAACGAATTCACCTGTTAGGGTGATAGCATCATCCTACCATTCCGTTGAGATCTTCTGACCACTCATTAATGTATCACACTGACAGGTAGAGTTTAACAGGCATCAGTTAAATGGGTAAGTCAATGGGTACTTGGATTCCAGTGTACCCTGCCATGAATGAGGTGCATCAGCTACCCCATGAACAAGAGTGATAGCATCTTTATCTAGGAGGGAGCAGCCATCTGAATAGATGAGAAAGAAGCAAGTCTATGCTGGTGATTTTTACCTCATGAAGTGCACCAAGGTAAATGAGACACCACAGAGAATCCCGAGGAAATACCTACTGTCATGTCCCCCACATCTGATGAAACAAATGGAGTATGCTTGAGAGGGAAAGTCTTGCGGGAACATTCTTTGGGGTTGCTAAGTGGCTGAGCCAACCTGGCTTTTTATTGGCTTGAGAATAATTGCAAATTGCATATTACAAAGCTGTGTGCAAAACACTGCAGCCTCCTTCCTCCAATACACTCCTCCCAGTCACCAGCCCTTGTGTTTCCCACTTCAGATCGACTGGCCAGCTTGTTATGTGTGGGCAGTTCTACATTTGGCTTTCCCTCTGTCTGCCGTATTTTCTTCTAAGCTAGTCACCTATTTCACGCTCTGCCCACCTTCCTGAGAACCTCCATCTCTTGCTATGCTTCATTATAAATCATAGCATCGATGGGGTTGGGATCCTATTTGTTCATGGTCTGCCCCTCTGCCTCAAGACACTGTTGCTGGAGAACAAGAGTGTGCCCTCAGTGCATGCTACATAGCCAGCACCTGGGGAGCAGTCAGTGCTGGTTTTTTTTCTTATGATTAAATGGGGGTGAATCTATGTGACATATGAAACTAGAAGGGGTAGCAGAGTCATATAGAAAACAGAAATGTGGAAGCAAATTTATATGGAAGGCTATTCTGAGTGTGAGCATTACATTTTCATTTTGTTGCAAAGGGACCCACACATGGGATTCTAGAGTGGTAAGGTACCCATGCCTACCAAGGACTAGCCAATGTTTTTCTCTATCAAGAGCACATCTATGTACATCTTTGGTCCTCGTTTCCTTTTGTCCCTAGGTTGCTGCAGGTGACAGAATGGCTGTTCCATCTTGACTTAGCAGAAGATGTTAAAGCCAATTTAGTTCAGTATTTGTATAAACATATCCACTGAAGACAGAACTCAGGTCAACTATGATTCTAAATAGACCATGATGTCCCCTGTGTCTTTGGGACAATTGATATAAAATCTGTAGAATAAAAATTCTTCTATCCTATGGCCTGCCAGATTTCTGAGAGATTTGATATTCCCTCTTGGGTCTAAAGATCCAGGAACAAAACCAACTCTTTAGAAAGTATGTTCAAAACTTATACACCAGTGATTTTTGTCAAAGGAAAGAACATTTTAATACTAAGCTGAGTTCCTGATTTCACAGTAGAATAAAAGCCATTTATTTCTCTCTTGTCTGATTCCTGATTTCAACCACATAATCCTTTGACAGTGTGATTCAGTAGTCTTTGACACATCTGGAAATGGACGCTTTCCCGTCCCTTTGAAAAACAGCTTTCCTAATCTGTTTTACTTTAGAGATAACAAGATCCCTCTGCAAAGCGCTTACTTTATTAAAAAAACACCCAACAAGCATAAAGGGCACATCTAAACCTACAGCCTCATAGTTATCAACTCTCAGGTTTTTCATAAATATCCAGTGGGCCCTGTCAAGTTCAAAAACAGTCTCAGATGGAGGCCCAGGGTTTGGTAAGGAGGACAAATATTCAGCCCTTCATCTCCAGAAACAGGCACATCAATGCACGTGATACCAAAGTGACTGTTCAGGGAAACACAGACAAGACTTCTGCTTCATTGAAATGGAATTAGAGAGTGGTTGCTTTTGAAGTATGAACTAGAGTTAGGAAGAAAATGGAAGCTCAGACATCATCGTCATCATCCTAGGGGAATAGTCATAGACATACAAGGTTGGCCACCTCCTCTGCTCAGATCTGAGTGCTCCTGAGTGCAAGTCTGCATTCTCCATGAGGAAGCTTGTAGGGCTAGGAATCCACCCTCAAATTCGCTGGATTCTCGGGACATACTCTGTACATCATAGTTCAGCCTGAGGATTGATAGTGGCAGAGTCCTTCACTCTCCAATGGCTCCACCACACCATGTGAATGGTTTCACCACCAGGTGGCAAAAGTTGCCTGGGGAAAGAAAGCTCTACTGGAGAGCTGCCTGCAGCAAAACAAAACAGAGCTAAACAAACACCTCTGTGTCTTCCTGCTGCTCTCCCTGGGTGATTCTGGTTCCATGGTAACACAAAGTGACCTCTATCATATGCTTGTTTGCATCCGGGAGGTATGACACCCTAACAAACAGGGTTAACTTATTCTGGTTCTCTATCTCTCCCCACACCTCTATGCATGTTTATGTGCCTCTCTCTCTCTCTCTCTCTCTCTCTCTCTCTCTCTCTCTCTGTGTGTGTGTGTGTGTGTGTGTGTGTGTGTTGTGAGTGAGGCTGCCAGGTAATCATACTTAGGAAATAGAAGGAAGAAACAGGCAAGGAAACCAGGGTAAGGGATAAAAATCAGCAAGACAGAAGCCGGGCGTGGTAGCAAATGCCTTTAATCCCAGGGGAGGCAGAGGCAGGCCAAATTCTGAGTTTGAGGCCAGCCTGGTCTACAAAGTGAGTTCCAGGACAGCCAGGGCTACACAGAGAAACCCTGTCTCGAAAAACCAAAAAAAAAAAAAAAAAAAAAAAAAAAAAAAAAAAAAAAAAAAGAGAGAGACAGAAATCCAGGACCTGACCAAACTATCAAACTATTAGGGAGCATGATGAGGAGTTTCTGGGGTCTAGGCAGCCTTGTTCTGAGGTGAGGTAGAGGGCACTGCTTTTCAGTTTTCTATCTGTATGTGGTGGAACAAGCAATTTAAACCTGTTTGCTTTGGCTTTCTCCTCTCGAACTGAACTGAGGTGATAGCATGCTGTGTATAGGTTCAGAGTTTCTATAAAGCAGTAACATACGGAAGGTCCATGCTGAGGCACGGAACTTGGGATACAGCAGAGCGATACTAAGTCAGCACCAACTTCTCTCTTCTCTCCCTCCAATACTTACTCTCTTCTCTCCCTCCAATACTTACTCTCTTCTCTCCCGCCATACTTACTCTGCTGACAGCTAGCAGGCCACCTTTGAAAATTCTACTCCCTTCTGACCTTTTCTTCTCCTCTCACTCAGTTATCTCAAGATCACCATGGTCAGCACCAGCTTAACTCCTGTAGTTTTGGGGTGCATGCAGGTACCTTCAACATGTCTTTTATTACTTAGTGTACACTGAAACACAGCCACACAGGAAAGGGCCCACAGTATGACTGTCTCACACAACAAACATCAAAGTCCCATGGCTCCTTCTTGGGTGCACCCTTTAATGACCACAGGCTCCTTTGGTAAGCTCTCCAGTGGTAACCTGAGTGTGTAGGGGATTGTTTAGATTTCCACATAGAGTTACAAACAGTGATACATTGTTTCTTTCTTCTTGAAGCCATACTTTTATCTTACTTTCTGTGGATGAGTTGTCTAGCCTGGGACGCACCCCTGATCATAAGGAACAGAGCTATTTTCACTATGGCATACAATGTTTATTGTTCTAAGAATAATGTTCATAAAACTGACGTTCGCTAAGACTTTTTCCATTGGTTACCATAGGAATTTAAATGTTTTTATAATTATAATCTAGAAACTCATCTGTTTTCTTCATTAATGTTAATCAATAGATCATATATTTTTTTTTACAGTGTATGTATTTTCCTCCTGATCTTAAAATGTAACTTTGTTGGAGATACTATTATTGTTTGGTGTCTTCTCGATAGACTTTCTCATATTTAACAGCAGAATTTTATATCTATGCTCATTAGTGAGTTTTTTCTTTTCTGATCATCTTAATAAAATTCATTATAATGTTTATGATAATCTTACAAAATTACTAAGAGAGGATATTGTACCTTCTATTTTCTGGAATGATTTCTGTGGCGGTTACAGTAGTCTGTGCTTTTGAGGTTTGGTATCGAGTGCCAACGGCGTGCCACCTCCAGACTGCTTATGTCCTACTTAGGGTGGTTTTTGAACAACGAGATATTTTGCTGATAAGACTGTTTACATTTTCTCTTGTTTGATCATTTTTGGTAAATTTCAAAATTTCAGTAATTTGCCCATTTCATTTTTAATTGAGTAGAATAAAATTGTTTGCCTCCACTTTCTGTTCTGGTGGCAGTGGGGATTGAACCTGGAGCTTTGGGGATACCAGGCTAGGGCTCCACCACTGACTTCATCCCCTGTACTCTTTTCATTTTTAATGTCAGGAATCCCTAAGAACCCACACTTGTAGAAGGATTTCTGATGGTTAGATAAAAGCCAGCATGCCTCAGGAACTTGTGAAACAGCTGCCTGTCTGTCTGCCAAAGGGACATAGGGCTTTCCATTGACACATCCTGGTCTCCATTCCACTTTATCCTGAACTCCCAGGCCTTCTGCAGCTCACAGGCTCCCTTCTTCCCAGATGTTCATGCTCCTTATAACCTAAAAGATTTCTTTTTTCATGCTCTGTTTCTCTAGCACTTGTCAGATCCAGTTTGTTCCCTTTTCTCTCAGCTCTAGACTTTTCCAGATGCTTCTGAATCTCTCTCTCTCTCCCCCTCTTTCTCTCTCTCTCTCATACACACACACACACACACACACACACACACACACACACACTTAAAACAAATTACCATGTAATAATGGACCAGCCACCTTGGTGGTTTCTTTACTGTGCCCTTTGCATATAGCTAAATAACTTGAGGTTGAATTTAACTAGTTAACTTTTTGACTTTCAGATTCTTTGGAATTCATTAATTCAAAGCCGTCAGTGTCCAGACAGGATCTTTAGCTGCATTCTATATACTTTTTACACCCAGTGTTTTTGTTATTACTCAGTTTGAAATAGGTCCAAATTCCTATTGTAACCCTTGCCTTCACCAAGGTGTGTTATGTATGCGTATTTCTTAATTTCAGTCACATGGTACTTCCGTATCACTTTTGTAACTAACATCCACTGTCACTGTATTATGAGAATATATGTTCTGTGTAGTTTCAGCCCTGTTAATTTGCTGAAATTTGTTGCACAGCCCAAAAGAAAGTTGATATTTCATAAATCAACATAGTTACAACCTTTAACAAGCTCTGGCTGTGGAGGGCTTACTGGGCATATAAATGATTACAGAAAATAGCAAGGCATAACGACGTAAGGGATGTGTAGCTCAGTTATGACATCTCTTGGATACAGTACAGAATGTAGGGGAAAGGGACAAAACACAAAGAGGTTTTAGGATAAGGAGTGTTGTACCAGAGGTGTGTGAAGCAGGGCACACTCTTGTATAGGGGACTGCTGAGAATGATGTGCAGGGAATAAAGGAGCTATGTCTCAGGCAGGCTTCTGACAGCAGTGCATAAGGCAGCACATGCAAATTTAATCCAGTGCCCTTCTATATCCTGCCAACATCATTATTTACAGGATTGTCCCTGAGGATAAGAGTAATGTCCAGAACTAAAATAGGAGCAAAGAGGAAGGTACGTTCACAGAGTTCTGGTCTCATGACAAATTCTATACTTGGCATTTTGTTAGATCATTATATGTGATTTTAAAGTACTGTTACCAAGCAATCATGAAATACTGATGGTGAATATTGTAATTCTTTGCTGTATTGATTAATTAAACTAAGTTTAATTAACTTAAAATTTAAATTAATTAGTTAATTAGCTCAATTAATTTTTGAGTTTTCTACAGGAAGAGTGGACTGAGAGGATCCCTTGAAAAACAGAAATGAAAAGGGAGGACTAAGTATGTTTTCTTTCTTTTTTTTTTTTTTCGATTTTTTCGAGACAGGGTTTCTCTTGTGTAGCCTGGGCTATCCTGGAACTCACTTTGTAGATTAGGCTGGCCTCGAACTCAGAAATCTGCCTGCCTCTGCCTCCCAAGTGCTGGGATTAAAGGCGTGCGCCACCACCGCCTGGCTCAGTATGTTTTCTTAACCAGTTACTTAAATACTGAGTCTTCTTTATCAGCTGAAGAAGCACTTACATTTAAATGATTTTTTTGAACTTGTTTCTGTCTAAGCATAGCAGAGTCTATGCGCACTTTCACTTACCCATGGACTCTGGTTGGGGCCACATGGACCCACTGGTCTCTCTTTCTGAGAACTGCCTATTACTAGAATTCCAGGGTTTCGTGGAGTTGGAAGTAGAACACGTCACACTGTTAGCAGCAGGCTGGTTAGAATTTGGGGAATTTTCATCTTTTGCATCTTGCTCAGCTTTGGGAAAATTCTTGTTCACAAATAGTGTTCTCTCTGTGTTTTCAATCTCTAGTTGGGATAAAGAACATCCATTAGACACAGTGCCAGAATGGCTGCCCCACCCTCTCCCTTCCATGCAGCGTACCTACTACTACTGGCTTGGCCTTCTGCACACTCATCCTGTGCATGAACCGCTGCCTTATCAGCTTAGCGAACCTGGCAGGGTTGTCCCAAGGAATGTTGACAGTTTCAACATCTGTCTCACTGGTCATCTCCGAGGGTTTGAGCTTCCCTGCCTCATCCACCTCTGAGAGCTTCAGGCTCTCAAAAGTAAATACCTTGAAGGCTCGTTCTACTTCATTCCAGCTCAGAACTTCTGTAAAACAGCATGATCCCTGCCTCAAGGAATGGCTCTTGTTAGTGCATAATACAAGGCTGACACAGAGGTTAAGAGGCACCAGGGGTTCATGTTATCACGGGTGCTGGCCTGACTTTAAATACAGGCTTCAGAAGTCTTTAACAAATATCAAAGATGTGGGAACTACAAAAATCACAGTTAAGATATAAGAGATCTGCCAGGTAATGATGGCACACACCTTTAATCCCAGCACTTGGGAGGCAGAGGCAGGCCAAATTCTGAGTTCAAGGCCAGCCTGGTCTACAGAGTGAGTTCCAGGACAGTCAGGGCTACACAGAGAAATCCTGTGTTTAAAAACCAAAAAACAAAACCAAAACATAAAACAAAAAAATTCTCTTCATATTTAAAAAAAAAGATATAAGAGATCTTAGGGATACTCCCCCAAACAGCTTCATAGCCTTAATCAATGTTTGGTACCCATATTCACTTGCCTGAACTTTCCAGGGTACCCATATTCATGTAAATACCATATATTTAAGATTTTATGGGCATAAATTGCCTTTTAGAATTTGTCATTGTGTCTACTACAGGTTATGATACTTAGGTTTTCCTATTCATTCAGGTTCAGAAAAAAGCCAAATGTAAGAACTGCTATTTTTCATGTTTGCACTTGAACGTTCATCAGTTGTCTCTATTCAACTGTGTTCAGCATATAGTCACTAAGCTATCAGTGACATTCGGGCTTTGCTACAGAGGCCTAAGAGTCAATGAAGAACATGATTTAGTTCTTAAACTTTCAAAGTTCAAGATGGAGGTTTGAGAGGTGGAGACTAACAAAAACAACTTAATGAGATTACAGTAAAATAACAGTCAAATAGATTGTTCTGGATTAGTGACTCCTAGATCATCTTCATCCTCTGTACCCCACCCCCAAATTGAATTGAACATCAGAGTAAACAATATAGGGATCCAGAAGAGAAACAAGAAAGAGGCAAACAAATTACTGAATAAATATTTTTTTTTTTAAATCTGGGTATGGTGGTACACAACTAAAATTCTAGTACTTAGCAGCCTAAGGCAAGAGGATTATCATGCATTCCAGGCCAGCCTCAAATTAATCTCAAAACCCCAAAACAGACAAACAAAAGTAATAATAATAAACATGTTCCTGAGTACCCATTGGGTGTTGTCAGCTGCAATGAAAGCTGGTGAGTAAAGCGATAAGGCTCCTAGCTGCTATATAACACCAAAGAGAGACAAATATACACCTGACAGCAGATGAAGATGACAAAGGAAGTCAATCAGGACATCAGAAGTGAAAGTGGGGCGGGGCGGGGCGGGGCAGGATGGGGCAGGGCAGGACAGGGCAGGAGCTTAGATAATAAGACAAAAATGAGAAAGGAGAACAACATGTGACAAGAGTTTTAGAGGCTTGTGTCTGACTGATGCTTCAAGGAAGCAGTAAGGCCACTGTAGACACAGTGGAACAGGCCAATGAAAGACTGGCAGGGGAGTGTCTTCTCAGTGCCTGTTTTTGCAAAATGGGTGAATATTAGAAGCATTGGGTCAAAGAAGATGCATGACCTAATGAACATGTGTTCTGGTCCTTCCATGGATAAAAGATTCACAAATGAGAGCGTGCAAGCACAGAATGTGGCCGGAAAGCCATTGAAATAGCCCAGGGTGATATGATGGCCCAGCCTGGCCGTGGGTGTGGGGTGAAAGCAAAGGCAAAGCAGGGTGACTGCGGGGTGTAGTCTGCAGCACAGAGTCCTAAGAGTACACTGACATGAGATGGGATTCTAGATGTGTGTGTCTTTTAATGTGTTGCTGATTTTGGTGTGCTAAGATTTTTTTTTGATGAGTTTAATATCTACATTCATTAGAAACAATTTATAATTTCCCATTCTTTAAAAAAGTTTTGAGACTTTCATGCACTCATACAAATAGATTTTGATCATGCTCTCCCTCCCCGTTTCTCTCTAACTTCCCATCACCCCCCAGCATTGTCCTCAATCATGGAATGTCATCTCCCTCCTACTCTCCTTCCTCTCACGAGGAAAGGTCAGCTTGAATCTACCCATTCTTTCGTGGTATGCTGACAAGGGGCTGTGTACTCAACCTGCTGTCCCCAGGGCTAGGGCCAGTTATGGCACCAAGAAGGCAAATGGACATCATAGGATGTTTGCCCTCCCTTCAGCTCAGTGACATAAGGAAAGGATGCTTGTGGGAGCCACCCAGGGCCCAGGACTTCCCTTGTGGGTCGACACTATTATTACAACCCTACAATAAATGGTTTAGCTTGCCAGGATTTCAGATTTTTTAATGAGATGAAAATTCATTTGGACTAGGTAAGTCTCAATGTTCATTTGAGCCAGGAGATTTTTATGATTTTATACTCTATCTTCATATTTCAAATTCTGAAGCTGACAGTGTAGCTCCCTGGTAGGGAAACTGTCTAGCATTTGCCTACTCATAGATTCAATTGCCAGTTAAAAAAAAAGAAATTAAATTTCTGGATATAAATACTGTTTTCTGAATTCCATCTCAGGATAGCATTGGACAGAAGTTTTCGATTGCCCAGAGCACACCATTTCTTCTTCCCTTCCCACCCTCCTGTGCAGGGGTGATCTAACAAAGTGCTCACAATACACTAAATAGACACTCCAGTCAAATTCTGATGACCCAGACCTTCTATTTCTTTTCTCTAACCTGGGGGCGGGGAGAACTGTGGAGTGACTCAAGGTATAGAGAAGAAAACAATTGGCTGCATGCCATTTCTCAGCACAGAAGGGGCCATGGCTAAGATGCATGGTTGTTCTGAAAAACTTGCTTTGTAAAGACAGATGAGGGACATTCTTGATTCTTGGTTAGGAAAGCTCTCAAAAGGATTTGGGAGGCAGAGACATGCAGAGAGAATTGAACACTTCACTTCATTCTATAAAGAACACTGACAAGAGAGGTTTGTATTTAAAACCACCTCTCATGATCTCTTCTGTTCTCTCACCCCAGCCACATTGCAACTAGTGGGGAAGCTCCAGGGCAACCATGTGATTGGATAAACAGAGAGCTGGTCCAGGCTTTGACGTCTGTCAAATGTTGAGCAGAAACTCAGCTTCCTACTTAAGCGGTGGAGATCTGCTTCAGACAGGTTTTCCTTTGTGCTCCTCAGGGTGGGCTGCAGATGCAAGCAAGTTTCCTGGAGACTCTCCAACCTACTACCGAGAATCATTCAGTGATTGCATTTTATCAGGACAGCTAGATTGACACATAAATGTTGTCATTTAAATTAGAGACAAGAAGGATAGTTCAAGTTTCCTTTGAGCACAGTTCTAGAAGTCAAAAGTGACCCGTGTGCTTGAGACTGTAGTATGAGACTCCAGACTGATAATTGTCTAGTTGGGGCAAAGTCACCTGCTCAGGCTTTAGCTTCTCCTTCCACAGCTAATGCCACTGTGATATATGATTTGTGTGGATTTCTACAATGATGAAGGGCTCCATTCCTTGGTGAAGCCTATCTATTTATATCTGTTTCTATCTACCTATCTGTCTATCTATCTGTCTATTTTCTGGGAAAGGGACTATGGTAACTTGAGACAAGAGGTTCTTGTTCATTTTTAAGTTTTTGCAGATAGATGAACCACCATTCCTCCTGGTAAGTAGGATGGATTGCATCATCTCTAATGACACCAGGGGGAACTGTGGGGTTCAGGGGATTAAGAAAACACAGTGGAAAGAAAATCTACTACATCAAAGTGCATAATGTTACGCGCCAGAGTTTCCACATGGCTAGTGACATCGCCAAGGCCTCTGGAAGGCCTTTCGATGATCAAAATGCTTTTTGGGAATAAGGGTGCAATTTAAGGGCTATTAATTAAATTGGGTATCAGCCAAAGCAAGGTACTCACCGTTCGTACAGAAATGCATAAGCTCGTGAATAGCGGCGAGCCGTTTAGTGCTATTCCACGGAGGTGGGAGAGGGAACTGAAGGAATTCCCACAGTGGCAGCTTGGACTGCATCTCCTGCTCAACTTGAACCGGGTCAAAATTCTTTTGGTCCTTACCAAAAAATAAAAGAAAAAGAAAAAAAGAAGAAAAAAAAGAGAAAGAGGGAAAGCAACATGACAGAAGACACTAACAAGAGCTGTCACATGCCTTATATGTGTGGAGAAGGCCAAACGTGATATCGTCAGTCTCATCTGGAAACAGGGAACATCACAAGTAATTGAGGACGACAAATTTGTATTTGTAATAAGGTCCAAAAAGCTAGTTCTCATTTTTCCAGAAGTTTCTGGAGCATAAGTGGGCCTCTATTCCTGGTGATAAGCAGTCTAAGTTTGGAGTAGATTTATCTGTCTTTTCTGAAATCCTTTGTTGGCCTCTACTAGTCTTTCATAGCAGCAGATATTTAAAGAAAATTATCATGTTTTTTCAAGAATCATTTATATTTATGTGCGTATGTGTATGTCTGTGCGTGAATGCCCTTGGAGGCCAGAAAAGACGCCCAGGAGCTGGAGTTAGCACCAGTTCTGAGTTCCCTGACATGGGTTTAATACATTAACCTTGGATCCTCTGGACCAGTCACAGGTACTCTTAACCTCTCAGTTAAGTTTTCAGGACCTGATTATAAAGCTTTAATGCACATGTAATGGTAGTGACAATCAAGCCCGTGGTCAACTGGACCCCTGTGATTAGGCCACGTGCTCTTTGCTGACATACTTTGCTCCTGTCCACTCCTGTTTCTGAGCCTCCATCTGCCATCTATCCTATCTATACATTAGATTTCATTAGCATTGGTTGGTAAGATCATCCAGTGAGATTCCCCCAACTAATGAATCACAAACACACCTCCTTACATTAACTACGAGAGGGAGGGGGCCTGGTTATTACCTTCAGTGCATACTTCTTGTGGGCATGCGCGTCGTGGTAGTTCAGTAGGAGGGGGCCTTTGGGCAGGGCTTTGCTTTCACTCTCTCCTTCAGTTAAGAATATCTCACGGAGATTCTGTTTAAATTAAAATAATAACAATTTAATGAGAGAATGCACACTTTGTTTGTTTCAAAATACAAAAGCTTTTTTGGCTTGCTCACGTTCGGACCTTCTTTTCCTTTTCGGAGAGGCAGAGTGAAGGCAGGATTGACACAATGTGAGCTGCGATTCTGTAGTCTAACCCATCTTCTCTGGGAGCTGGCTCCACCAAACTTGGCGGGATGAGATCTTCTTCAGTTGCTACAACCTATTGAGGAAAGGCAGTGGGTAGAAGTGGGTCAGTGCTCAGCTCTTTGCTGATGTGCATGTGTTCCCATTGCTCTTAGTGAGGAGGAGGCATTGGTGCTAATGGCAGCAAAATGTCACTGATGCAAAAGTTAAGGAGAAAATGTTTGCGATCCATAATTGTATTAGATGTAATTTTAACAACTGCCTTAAAATAAATAACACAGGCTAGGAATAATAGTAAAAGTTACAATACTGATTTTTAAAAAAAGTATATTTTTTCTCGTTAGGCCCTGAAGATGGTGCTCATAAAACTTTGGATTCAGTATACATTTAAGCAATGCGGTTGCCACCTTCCAGGTACTGTGGGGCATCTGCACACACGTTCACTCCCCTGAGCCTCATGGCCACTACCTGGCACAAAAAGCATTTCCCCCTTGATAGAGGATAAAACAGAGGTCAGTGACTCACATGGTCAATCCAATTCCACACAGTTTGAACTGTATTCTATATTTTCAAATAGAAATTGAATTTCATATGGTAAGATAAGTGTTATATAATTGTTACCTTAATGAGGGCAAAGCGAGGTCTAGAAAGATTAATACTTTGTTCAAGTTTGCTTCTTGGGGAGGGGCAAGTAAAAGAAGCTGAAATATAACCAAAGACCAAACATGAATATCCAATAAGCACTCTTCTGACTGTCTGTGTTTCTGCCTTGCTGCTCAGAACTGGAGCACTGCAGGAATGTCACTCAGGGGGCAGAACACAGTCTAAGAAGGAGTCCCAGTCTGTGAGATCTGGGAAGGATGCTGTGAGTCTCAATCTCCCGTGTACTCAGATGCCACTGGGACCCATGAGGAGTTGGGACAGGGTAGAATCAGGCTTGGCTCCGAGGAACTGCCAAATGTATGGAGGGTCTGGAAGAGAGGCCTTTCATAGGAGATCTAGGCACAGCTCTTTATGATGAAGGCCTTGCCACGCCCTGAGGTGATTTTTGATAAAGAAGACAGCCCTTATTTGTCCAAACTGTTTTATTCATGGCAGATATGAATGCACACGTCTTAGTCAGGGTGTACCAGGAATTAAATACCTTTTATAGGAAGGGACACCTAGCAAGGGACTAAACACTTGGGGCCTATCTAGATACCTCATTAGCATGGAAAACTCCAGGTGTTCAGGCTATGTGACTGGTTGTGATGGTCTTCTTAGTGGGGTATCCTGGTCACATGCCCCAGGACAGGTAGAGTCTGGCCAGGAGCTGATTCTAATGCCTATCGCTCTTAATCATGAGATTTACTGGGGTTTTGAACCTGCTTTATTTTGACCTTACCAGATCTTCTCTCTGGTGGCATAGTCCACCTGCTCCACAGGCCCCTATGCCTTTAAATATTCACATTGTTGTAATTTTGTATTCTTTTACAAGGTTGATCACCTGTTGCAGTAGTGACATTTTAGACTGAGTATTTGGAACTTTCAGGAGGTGCTGCCCTACACACTGGCATATTTAGTGGCATCCTCAGCCTCTGTGTGATGCAAGTGGCCTCCTTCCCATTGTCTGAACCAATTTCTTCCACTCACTGCAAAGCGCCCACACAGAAAGAAGCAAGATGACTCCCTGTTGAGAACCACTGTTCTGGGAGTCAAGAGTACTGTTTCTTTTCTCTTCTCTTCTCTTCTCTTCTCTTCTCTTCTCTTCTCTTCTCTTCTCTTCTCTTCTCTTCTCTTCTCTTCTCTTTCCTTCTCTTCTCTTCTCTTCTCTTCTCTTCTCTTCTCTTCTCTTCTCTTCTCTTCTCTTCTCTTCTCTTCTCTTCTCTTTCCTTCTCTTCTCTTCTCTTCTCTTCTCTTCTCTTCTCTTCTCTTCTCTTCTCTTCTCTTCTCTTCTCTTCTCTTCTCTTCTCTTCTCTTCTCTTTTCTTCTCTCTTTTTAAAATTAGATCTTAGCTGGGCATGGTGGCATATGCCTTTAATCCCAGCACTTGGGAGGCAGAGGCAGGTGAATTTCTGAGTTTGAGGCCAGCCTAGTCTACAGAGTGAGTTCCAGGACAGCCAGGGTTACACAGATAAACCCTGTCTCGAAAAAACAAACAAACAAAAATCAATAAATAAGTAAGTAAGTAAATAAATAAATAAATAATTAAAATTAGATCTTTTCTTTATTTACATTTCAAATATTATCTCCTTTCCTGGTTTCCCCTCCGAAAACTTCCTATACCCTCTGCCTTCCACCTCACCAACCCACCCACTTCCACTTCCTGGCCCTAGCATTCCCCTACAGTGGGGCATCGAGGCTTCACAGGACCAAGGGCCTCTCCTCCCATTGATGACCCACAAGGTCATCCTCTGCTACATATGCAGCTAGAGCCATGAGTCCTACCATTTGTACTCTTTAGTTGGTGGTTTAGTCCTTGGGAGCTCTGGGGGTACTGATTAGTTCATAGTTGTTCCTCCTATGGGGTTGCAAACCCCTACAGTTCCTTGGGTCCTTTCTCTAGCTCCTTCACTGGGGACCCAGTGCTCAGTCCAATGGTAGGCTGACGAATCCACCTCTGTATTTGTCAGGCACTGGTGGAGCTTCTCAGGAGACAGCTATATCAGGCTACTGTCAGCAAGCACTTGTTGGCATCCACAAAAGTGCCTGGGTTTGGTGACTGTATATTTGGTGGATTCTCAGGTAGGGCAGTCTCTGGATGGTTATTACTTCAGTCTCTGCTCAACACTTTGTTTATGTATCTCCTTCCATGGGTATTTTCCCCCTTCTAAGAAGGATCTAAGTATCCACACTGTGGTCTTCCTTCTTCTTGAGTTTCGTGTGGTTTGGGAATTGCATCTTGGGTATTCCAAGCTTCTGGGCTAATATCCACTTATCAGTGAGTGCATACCATGTGTGTTCTTTTGTAATTGGCTTACCTCACTCAGGATGATATTTTTATAGTTCCATCTATTTGCCTGAGAATTTCATAACTTCATTGTTTTAATAGCTGAGTAGTACTCCATTGTGTAAATGTACCACATTTTCTGTATGCATTTCTCTGTTGAGGGACATCTGGGTTCTTTCCAGCTCCAGGTTATTATAAATAAGGCTGCTATGAGCATAGTAGAGCATGTGTCCTTATTACACATTGAAGCATCTTCTGGGTATATGCCTAGGAGTGGTATTAGTGGGTTCTCAGGTAGTACTATGTCCAATTTTCTGAGGAACCGCCTACTGATTTCCAGACTGGTTGTACCAGCTTGCAATTCCACCAGCAATGGAGGAGTATTCCTCTTTCTCCACAACCTTGCCAGCATCTGTTGTCACCTGAGTTTTTGATCTTAGCCATTCTGACTGGTGTGAGGTGGAATCTCAGGGTTGTTTTGATTTGCATTTCCCTGATGACTAAGGATATTGAACATTTTTTAGGTGCTTCTGAGCCATTTGGTATTCCTCAGTTGAGAATTCTTTGTTTAGCTCTGTATCCCATTTTCAATAGGGTTATTTGGTTCTCCGGAGTCTAACTTCTTGTGTTCTTTATATATATTGGATATAAGCCCTCTATTAGATGTAGGATTGGTAAAGATCTTTTCCCAATCTGTTGGTTGCCTTTTGGACTTATTGACAGTGTCCTTTGCCTTACAGAAGCTTTTCAATTTTATTTTATTTTATTTTATTTTATTTTATTTTATTTTATTTTTTATTTTTTGGTTTTTCAAGACAGGGTTTCTCTGTGTAGTCTTGGCTGTCCTGGAACTCACTCTGTAGACCAGGCTGGCCTCGAACTCAGAAATTCACCTGCCTCTGCCTCCCAAGTGCTGGGATTAAAGGTGTGCGCCACCACACCCGGCTATGCTTTGCAATTTTATGAAGTCCCATTTGTCAATTCTTGATCTTAGAGTATAAGACATTAGTGTCCTGTTCAGGAAAATTTCTCCTCTGCCCATGTGCTCGTGGCTCTTCCCCACTTTATCTTCTATAAGTTTCAGTGTATCTGGTTTTATGTGGTGGTCCTTGATTCACTTGGACTTGAACTCTGTGCAAGGAGATAAGAATGGATCAATTTGCATTCTTCTACATGCTAACCACCAGTAGAGGCAGCACCATTTGTTGAAAATGCTGTCTTTTTTCAACTGCATGGTTTTAGCTCCTTTGTCAAAGATCAAGTGACCATAGGTGTGTGGGTTCATTTCTGGGTCTTCAATCTTATTCCATTGATCTACCCGTCTGTTGCTGTACCAGTACCATGCAGTTTTTATTACAATTGCTCTGTAGTACAGCTTGAGGTCAGGCATGGTGATTCCACCAGAGGTTCCTTTATTGTTGAGAATCCTTTGTGCTATCCTAGTTTTTTTGTTATTCCAAATGAATTTTCAAATTGCCCTTTCTAACTCTGTGAATAATTGAGTTGGAATTTTGATGTAGATTACAGTGAATCTGTAGATTGCTTTTGGCAGGATAGCCATTTTGACTATATTAATTCTGCCAATCCATGAGCATTGAAGATCTTTCCATCTTCTGAGATTTTCTTCAATTTCTTTCTTCAGAGACTTGAAGTTTTTATCATACAGATCTTTCACTTCCTTAGTTAGAGTCACACTAAGGTATTTTATATTATTTGTGACTATTGTGAGGGTGTTTTTTCCCTAAATTTTTTCCTAGGCCTGATTGTCCTTTGTGTAGAGGAAGGTCATTGATTTGTTTGAGTTAATTTTATATCCAACTACTTTGCTGAAGCTCTGGTGGAACTTTCTGGGATCACTTAAGTATAGTATTATATCATCTGCAAATATTGATATTTTGACTTCTTCCTTTCCAATTTGTATTCCTTTGATCTCCTTTTGTTGTCTAATTGCTCTGGCTAGGACTTGGAGTACTATATTGAATAGGTAGGGAGTGAGTGGGCAGCCTTGTCTAGTCCCAGATGTTAGTGGGATTGCTTCAAGTTTCTCTCCATTTAGTTTGATGTTGGCTACTGGTTTGCTGTATATTGCTTTTACTATGTTTAGTTATGGGCCTTGAATTCCTGATTTTTCTAAGACTTTATCATTGAAGGGGTTTTGGATTTTGTCAAATGTTTTCTCAGCATCTAATGAGATGATCATGTGGTTTTTTTCCTTGAGTTTGCTTATATAGTGGATTATGTTGATGGATATTTGTATATTGAACCCTGCATTCCTGGGATGAAGCCTACTTGGTCATGATGGGTGATCATTTTGATATGTTCTTGGATTCACTTTGTGAGAATTTTATTGAGTATTTTTGCATCAATATTGTTAAGGGAAAATGGTCTCAAGTTCTTTTTCTTTGTTGGGTCTTTGTGTGGTTTAGGTATCAGAGTAATTATGGCTTTATATACAAAATTGGGTAGAGTAATTTCTGTTTCTATTTTGTGGAATAGCTTGAGGAATATTGACATTAGGCGTTCTTTGAAGGTCTGATAGAACTCTGTGCTAAACCCACCTGAGCTTTTTTTTTTTTTTTTTTTTTGGTTGAGAGACTATTAATGACTGTTTCTATTTCTTTAGGGGATATGGGACTGTTTAGATAATTTATATGATCCTGACTTAACTTTTGTACCTGGTATCTGTCTAGAAAATTGTCCATTTCATCCAGGTTTTCCAGTTTTGTTGAGTATAGCCTTTTGTAGTAGGATCTGATGATGCTTTGGATTTCTTCATGTTCTGTTGTTATGTCTCCCTTTTCATTTCTGATTTTGTTAATTAGGATACTATCCCTGTCCCTCTAGTTAGTCTGGCTTAGGATTTATCTATCTTGTTGATTTTCTCAAAGAAAATCCTGGGTTTTTTTTGTTTCTGTTATGTTTTGTTTTGATTCTTTGTATAGTTCTTTTTGTTTCTACTTGGTTGATTTCAGCCTGAGTTTGATTATTTCCTCCAGTCTATTCTTCTTGGGTGAATTTGCTTCTTTTTGTTCTAGAGCTTTCAAGTGTGCTGTTAAGCTACTAGTGTATGCTCTTTCCCATTTCATTTTGGATGCACTTAGAGCTATGTGTTTGCCTTTTAGCACTGCTTTTATTGTGTCCCATAATTTTGGCTATGTTGTGCCTTCATCTTCATTATAATTCTAAAAAGTCTTTCATTTCTTTCTTTATTTCTTCATCAACCAAGTTATCATTGAGAATGTGTAGTTTCCCTCCTTGTGTTGGAGTTTTCCATTTATTATCCTTTGAAGGGCTGGATTGGTGGAGAAATATCGTGTAAATTTGTTTTTGTCATGGAATATCTTGGTTTCTCCATCTATGGTTATTTAGAGTTTTGCTGGGCATAGTAGTCTAGGCTGTCATTTGCATTCTCTTAGGGTCTATATGTCTGCCCAGGATCTTCTGGCTTTCATAGTTTTTGGTGAGAAGTCTGGTGTAATGCTGATAGGTCTGCCTTTATATGTTACTTGACTTTTTCCCTTACTGCTTTTAGTATTCTTTCTTTGTTTTGTGTTTTGATTATAATGTTATGGGAGGAATTTCTTTTCTGATCCAATCTGTTTGGTTTTCTGTAGGCTTCTTGTATGTTCATGGGCATCTCTTTCCTTAGGCTAGGGAATTTTTCTTCTATAATGTTGTTGAAGATAGTTATTGGGCTTTTAAGTTGGGAATCTTTGCTCTCTTCTATATCCAACCTATTATCTTTAGGTTTGGTCTTTTCATTGCATCTTGGATTTCCTGGATGTTTTGGGTTAGGAGCTTTCTGCATTTTGCATTTTCTTTGACTGTTGTATCAATGTTCTCTATGTTATCTTCTGCACCTGAGATTCTCTCTTCCATCTTTTTTATTCTGTTGGTGATGCTTACATCTATGACTCCTGATCTCTTTTCTAGGTTTTCTATCTCCAGGGTTGTCTCCCTTTGTGATTTGTTAATTGTTTCTATTTCCATTATTATATCCTGAATGGTTTTGTTCAATTCCTTCATCTGTTTGGTTGTGTTTTCCTCTTTAAATGCTTCTACCTGTTTACTCATGTTCTCCTGTATTTCTTTAAGGGAGCTATTTATTTCCTTCTTAAAATCTTCTGCCAGCATCATGAGATAGGATTTTAAATCCACCTTGTGCTTTTTGTGTGTTGGAGAATCCAGGACTTTCTGTGGTGGGAGAACTGGGTTCTAATGGGCCAAGCAGTCTTGCTTTCTGTTGGTAAGATTCTTGAGTCTGCCATTTGTCATTTGGTTATCTCTGGTGTTAGATGTTCTTGCTGTCTCAGGCTGGAGCTTGTTCCCCCTGTGAGTCTGTAAGCCTGTATCAGCATTCCTGGGAGACCAGCTGTCTCCTGGTGGAACTTGTGTACAGAGGGATCTGGAATAGCCCAAACTCTGGCTGTTCCAGACGGTGACTGGAAGGATCCTGTCTTAGCTGACCCACTGTTCTTGTGTCCCGTGTGCTCCTCACTGTCGAGTTCCAGACAGTTATTAGAGAGAAAGTGGCTATTTCACCTCCAAGCCTGGGAGTGGAAACTCTCCTGGGAGAATGGGTCTCTTCTGGTGGAACCTGTGTACAGTAGGCTGTGGAACAGCCTCAGCTCAAGGATGTATATAGTGGACCAGAAGGATCCTGTTCCAGCTGTTCTACTGTTCTTGTGCCCTGTCGAGTCCCACTTTCTTTACCATTGGGACACTCAGTCTTTCAAAACACTGACTATTGTTGCTGCTTCAGACCTTTCAATTATTCCATGGATTCATTGGCATCCTAAAGGATCAGTTGAAACTGCTCCATCTCTGAATATCAGAGCTCTAACTTCTAGTCCTGTGGGTTGCATCCTATTATTTCAATACTTTGCTTTCCTTTAAAAAATTTTTTTATTAGATATTTTCTTATTTTATATTTCAAATGTAATCCCGAAAGTTCCCTATACCCTCCCGCCCCGCCCTTCTCCCCTACCCACCCACTCCCACTTCTTGGCCCTGGCATTCCCCTGTATTGGGGCATATAAAGTTTGCAATACCAAGGGGCCTCTTTTCCCGATGATGGCCAACTAGGCCATCTTCTGTTACATATGCAGCTAGAGACATGAGCTCTGGAGATTCTGATTAGTTCATATTGTTAACCCTCTTATAGGGTTGCAGGCCCCTTCAGCTCTTGGGGTACTTTCTCTAGCTTCTCCTTTGGGGGCCCTGTGTTTCATCATATAAATGACTGTGAGCATCCACTTCTGAATTTGCCAGGCACTGGTATAGCCTAATATGAGGCAGTTATATCAGGGTCCCTTCAGCAAACTCTTGCTGTCCTTTGCAATAGTGTCTGGGTTTGGTGACTGATTATGGAATGGATCCCCTGATGGGGTAGTCTCTGGATAGTCCATCCTTTCGTCTTAGCTCCAAACTTTGTCTCTGTAACTCCTTTCATGGGTTTTTTGTTCCCTATTGTAAGGAGGAATGAAGTATCCACACTTGGGTCTTTCTTCTTCTTGATTTTCTTGTGTTTTGCAAATTGTATCTCCCTCAATAGAGGAATGGATACAGAAAATGTGGTACATTTACACAATGGAGTACTACTCTGCTATTAAAAAATGAATTTATGAAATTCTTGGGCAAATGGATGTATCTGGAGGATATCATCCTTAGTGAGGTAACCCAATCACAAAAGAAGTCACTAGATATGCACTCACTGATAAATGGATATTAGCACAGAATGTTAGACTACCCAAAATACAATTTACTTTGGTTTCCTTACCCTGTAACTGTCAGGTTTTTATTCATCTCCACATATCTCCAGGGAGTCTGTCAGATGAGGGGGGAAGGGCGGGCTCATCAGCCATCCTTCTTGTTAACTGGAACTTAGTAGGTGATTATAGAATAGTCACTGCTTTTGACTTGATTTGAATGAAACAGAGGAGTCTATGGTAAATAAAGTCACAAGACTACAAGTTTTAGAGTCTTGAGCTTTTTTTGAATGCATTGACATGATAATACCATTGGTCTCACTAGAACCTTCTGAGATAAAGAAAGCTATTAGTGTAACTATCTAGAAAATCAAGTGAGTCAGTACACATAAAACCAAAACCAAATCACCCACAGATCCCACATCGGGCAGCTCTCAAGCACCTGTAACTTCACTCCCAAGGGATATAATTGCCTCTTCTGGACTTCACATAAATGAGATACATCCATGCATAAAGGCATTCACACAAACATACATTTATAAATAAATATTTAAAGATTAAAGGCCATTAATAAGCTGATCCCCTATCCAAGTGCTTTTCTTCTATTAAAGTAACCCTACTGTCTTGGTTTCCTTTCTGTTGCTGTAATAAAACACTGACCAAAAGCTACTTGAGGAGCGAGAGGGTTTCTCTGGCTTTCAGGGGTTGCAGTCCTTCATGGAGGGAAGCCAAGGCAGGAATTTATGGCAGGAACTCATGACAGGAATCTGGAGGCAAGAACTAACGTGGATACCTGAAGCTTATGGTTTCCATGGCTCACTCAGCTTACTTTCTTCTTCATCCCAGGACTATCTGCCCAGGGATGACACTTCCCATAGTGGGCTGGGCTCTCTCACATCATCATTAATCAAGAAAATGCTCTACATACATGCCCAAGGCCAATTTGATGGAGGCAACTTCTTAATTCTGAGTCTCTTTTCCCAGGTGACTCTAGTTTGTGCCAAGCTGACAAAAATTAATCAGCACCTCCATATAAGGACAGTTTTAAGTATATATTCTACCCAAGCTTCGGGGAATGTTAAATGAATGATTCTAGAGCCCAATGTGGTGTGTGTGTGTGTGTGTGTGTGTGTGTGTGTGTGTGTGTGAGAGAGAGAGAGAGAGAGAGGACTGAAGTTGGTGATTAAAGCAAATTTTAGTTCTATCTGAAATATTCTGACTGAATAAATGGGTTTCATTTCAGGTATTCTGAGTACAATTACAAAATTGGTCTAAAGTTCGGAAGTGAAGAGATATGTTGGTCAAGGTTGCTCCCAGGGAAGAAGCCTCAACCGCTACCCACCTGTTCCACCATGCAGTGCAGTATCAGGGACACAGAAATAAATTCCTCTGGAATTGGATTCAGCAGGTCATTGTAATACCGCATGTCTACTTCAGTTGTGATGATAAAAGCCACTGTCAAATGCAGAGGGTGACATTGCCCAGTTAAGATGGATACTCCAGTTCTTCCTGAAATTCTGTGCATAAGTTAGAACTGTGAGGTACCAATCAATGTAGACACTGTAGGGGGAGGGGCTGCTGACTACAGTATGGGCAGGAGGGAGAGAGGGCAGTCCTCAAGCTTTGATTTCCCACATGCCTGGTGGTGGAGCATGTGACTCCTCATACTGTCCTTTCTTCTTCCCAGGGGCTGGAGCAGCTGATAGTGGAGGCTGAAAGAAAAATAATTAAAAAGAAGCGCTTTCATCAAACATCACAGATCCACCAGCAAGATCCTAAGAGGTGAGGGTGTGAAAAAGCAAACAGGACACAGAAAATCCCCTGGTCTTAGTTTGAGTCATGATAGCATCCACATCTTGGGGTATCTTGTCCTCTCTTCTTCAGAACATTATTATGCACTCCTTTTCCAACGGGTTTCCCACCTGGCAACTCATGCTCAGCATTCCTATCTGTCTAACCCTGGTTCCTGTTTCTCAGTCCTTCTGTTCTCTAACTCAAGTGCTGTCTGAGTCATTCATAGTCTCTGTTGCTGTGGTAAAGCACTATGAGCAAAAGCAACTTGGGGAGGAAGGGTTAATTTCTTCTTACACTCACAGATCACACTACATCACTGAGAGAAGTCAGGGCAGGAACTGCAACAGAAGCCATGGAGAAACACTGCTTACTGGCTTGCTCAGTTTGCTTTTTGTATATATGTCAGCACCACCTGCCCAGGGAAGGGCATTGCCCAAAGTGGGCTGGGCCCTTCAACATCAATCATTTATCAAGAAAATGCATGGAGACTTGCCTATAGGCCAATTAAGAGAGACATTTCTCGTTTGAAATTCTCCCTTCTGAGATGGCTATAGCTAGTGCTGGATTGGCCCAAAGGTGGGGGGGGGGGAATCTAACTATGGCATTTGACCTCCATTATTTTATTAAGATTGACAGACGAATACAACATTATGAAATAAATTTCCCTTGTTGTTTACTTCAAGATTTCACATTAGTATTAATATCACAACCCCAAACATTCAAACTTTTAAAAGTTCCACAATCTTTAAATATTTCAAGAACTTGAAAGTTTTGTCTCTTCAGAAGCCCAGTGTCTTTCCACTGTGGGTTTCTGTGAAGTCAAAACCAGTTAAATGCTTTGTCCCCAAAAGGAAAAACCAAGGCACATTCACAACTGAGTCAAAGCAAAACTAGATCTTATCAATGTAAGAAGATCAATGCTTGATGTCTGGGGACACTCCTGATGCTCTGGGCTCCAAAGGGCCAGTAAGCAGTGTCCTCCATGGCCTTTGCTTCAGTTCCTGCTGTGAATTTCTGTCCCGCCTTGCCCCAATGATAGAGTGTGACCTGAGAGTTCTAAGGTGAAATGAACCCTTCTTCCATAAGCTGCTTATGGTCACAATGTTTTGTTAACAGCATCCAAAACCTTAATTAGGGTTGGTATCATTTTGATTATGTCTGCTGATTTGATTCTTCTCATACCACATTGAAACTCTGACCTCACACTCCGCTTCAGGAAATGGGGCAGGAGTCTTGTCCTGTTATGTGGCTAGCATCTTGCTGAGCACTAACACTGTAAAAATAAAAAGTATTTTGTCAATATGTCCCTTGACTTACATACTGGCCACTGTACCCCGAGCTGGCTGGTGGGTCTTTTTGTGCTTTCCCAGGTAAGAAGTGTCTTAGTTAGGGTGTTCCGTGCTGTGATGGAACACCATGACCAACAGCTAGTTGTGGAGGAAAGGGTTTATTTGGCTTATGGTTCCATGTTTTAATTCATCACTGAAGCACCAGGACAGGATTTCAAACAGGGAAGAAACCTGGAGGCAGGAGCTGATGCAGAGGCCATGGAGGAGTGTTGCTTACTATCTTGCTCATTAAGACTTGCTCAGTCTGCTATCTTATAGAACCCAGGACCACCAACCAGCCCAGGGTTGGCACCACTCACAATGGGCTGGGCACTCCCTCATCAATCACTAATTAAGAAAATGCCTCACAGCTGGATTTTATGGAGGCATTTTCTTAGTTGAGGTTCCCCTCCTTTCAGATAATGCTAGGTTGTGTCAAGTTGACATAAAACTGGCTGGTATAAGGAGCTTCATAAAGACATGGCTGTTACTGTTCTTGCTAAGAGATATTTTCTTGTTTCTAACTTTACACCTTAACACAACAGGCAGTAGTACACCAACCCAGGTCTTTATTGTAGTCTTTTCTTCATATGGTTTATAAATATGGACATCATCATGTCACTCAATCCATCCCCAAGATGACGATAGGTACAAGAGTCCAAACTTCCTTACCTCTGGGATTGAGATTGACTCTAGCATGGTCTTCTCGCTGACCACCTGTGGGACATTGATGAGCTGCATGCTTTGCAAATAGTGATGATGTTGCCTCTTCCAGTCCAGGCTATCGTACATCAAACAGGCAATGTTTTCAAAGATCTCGGTGCCCAATGCAAGCTATAAGTGAGAGAACCAGGGAGAATCAACTCATCATTGCTGTCATGCTATCAGAATAGATAGAATATGTGTAACTTTCTAGAAAAGCTCATTTCTCTTTTAAAGGAAATCGAATCTACAGATCTCAAAACACCAAGTTCTGGTGTTGGTGAGGGAGTTTCCAAACATAAATTCTTCATGCCCCTCATGTTGGCCACAGAGGTTCTGACGCTGTCCAGTACCATCATGTTTAATGTTTTAGTGCTTCTACAGTGTGCTTCACGTGCTTGGTGTTTCAAATCCTAAAACCTGTTAGATGACTTGGGTTGAAGACAAGCAGTCGAGCAGTTGAGGATTTCTTCAAGAACCAGATGAGCGCAGTGGATTCCCTCACTTGGATTTGTGTGTTGTCTAAGTACGAAGGAGCATGTAAATGTGGTCAAGATTTCTCCTTTTCCTCCCTTCTTTCTTTTTCCCGAGCTGGTTTTCACCTGTGGTACTGTTAGCAGGAAAGCTTGGAGAAATCCAAATTACTGCTTCTCCTGTATCCGCAGTTTTTATGAGCTGGCAAGCCAGTTATAGATCTGCTATGGTTATTAGTTAAGCTTTCATTTCCTGGAGTAGGAATTAATTCTGGGATGGCTGTGTCTGTCAGTTTGGAGGCAGAGAAGAACTAAGCAGGCCCATCCTACGTCTGAGTTGAGGAGGTGAGGTGAAAGGGAGAACCTCTGTGGGGCCAGTGACTCATAGGCTGGCAGACATCCAGGGAAATGCTTGGCTCTGTTCATCATAGCACACCTGACTGTGGGCTTCACACGCTCACATCAGAACCAGGGAGTTTTCAGTTAGACTTCAACGGGTATCCTGTGCCTATCCGTATGTTGGCACAGAAAGACAGTTTCCATTTTTATTGCTAAAGGAAATACAGTGAAGTTTCTGCCCAATGATCCATTAGCACAATCTATGTAATTCATTTTAAAATTCATCAGCAAATGATATGCCAAAGGCTGGCAAATTATTTCAGCAGCCAGAGTATATCTTGAGGTGTTTCAGATGTCTTGCATGAGTTCTTAGCTTATTTTGATTGGTAGTTACTTGATATAAAGCTTTCATTACCTTAGTTTGGCAGACATACAGGCTGCTTATTTGAGCCAGAGGATGCAAATGCTTTCCTCCATGCAGGGAGGAAGAAAGTCTCATGTACTGGTGGCTTCTAGAGCAGATATGAATATGAAGTTATTAACAACTCATAGATAAGAATGCACCACCATGGACCTAGCCTGCTTCTACATGAAGTAGCCTTATTACTTTTAAGCTCAGTAAGCAGTTCTGAGTTTAAAATAGACTTTGACATTCAATGTTAAACCTAAGTGGTCCTTTCTTCTGGAAATCAATTTTATTGCTAAGTCATTTTGTGGTAGACTTTCCCCATTATCTTCAATAATGGATTTTTCATTCAAAGATACAGGTCTAACCTATGCTTATTTCAGTTGGGTACCAACCAAAGCCCTGGCATGAAGAAGATACTCAACAATTACCTACAAATGGACCAATATGAAATTAGAGTGACCAGCTGGGCAACACAGCCTGTGGTTCCCTGCAAGAGCTGAATGTTTCTTTTCCTTTCCCTTTTTCCCTTTCCCTTTCCCCCTTTTTCTTTTTCCTTCCCTTCCTTCCCTTTCCTTCTTTCTTTCCTCCTTCATTTCCTTTTTCCTTTTCCTCTCCTCTCTCCTCTCCTTTTTCCTCTCCTCTCTTCTCTCCTCTCCTCTCCCCTCCCCCTCTCCCTTACCCTTCCCTCCCCTCCTCCCCTCTCCTTCTTTCCCCTCCCTTCTTCCTCTTCTCTTCTCTTCTCTTCTCTTCTCTTCTCTTCTCTTCTCTTCTCTTCTCTTCTCTTCTCTTCTTCCTCTTCCTCTCCTTTCCTCTTCTCTTCTCCTCTTCCCCCTCCCCCTCCCCCCTCCCCCTCCCCTCACTCTTTTTTTTGTAGGAATGATCTTTATTGGGGGAGGGTTCATCAATCCTTCTTGGGCGCCGCCTTCCTCATGGCTGCCAGCACAATGCTCAGCTCCTCCCTCTTTCTCTTGGTACGGATGTGCGTGTCCACCCTCTTCTTGATGAACTTGAGTGCGCCCTTGTCATTGGACACTTTGGGCCACACCATGGTGCACCACTCGTAGGACATGAAGCTGCACATCTCCCGGATTGTGTCCTGCATGAACTTGGTGTGCTTGGTGAGGAGCCTGAGGTGCCGGCTGAGTCTCGGCTTGCTGACGTTCTTCATCACCTTGTGGCCCTTGTTGAAGCCCATGGCAATGGGTTAGCGCAGAGCCATGGCTGCTGCTCTCCGATGGTGGCCGGGACAGGAAGAGCTGAATGTTTTCAAGTCCAGTTAGACACCCTGAACATCAATATAGCTCTGAATTTAGGAATGTTCTACTCTAACTAGCATTTCAACATAAAATAGTTTTTCTGAAGTTAAATTATCATGTAAAGTTTCTACTGTATATTTGGTAAAATATTAAATATGGCCACTGCCCCTTTCTTTAAAGTGGAATGAACTTGGCAAGCTAGCATGGTTTCACACCATGATTAGAAGTGATGCAGAGATCCCCTTATGCAGTATGCAGCATACAGAGCTCCCAAATAGCACTTGTGTGCTAGAGTCACTCCCAAGCAGCCATGTTGGAGAAAGTGGGTAAAAGAAAAGATCTGCCATGTTCTCACCCTGGGCCACCCAGAAACCACTCAGATCTTCATCTCAAGTTGATCCTGGTTTAAAGACATCTCTATAAAACCCTTTCCTGTCTCTCTGCTGCTCACAAACACACAGCAATCAAGTTGGTACACTTCTGTCTTTAACATGGTGAGTCCTGTAGACCCAAGCAATAATGCCAATTCAGTGACTTTACATAAATAAATAAATAAATAAATAAATAAATAAATAAATAAAGTTACCCAAAACTCTCCCAAACTCTTAGCAAACAGAAAAATCACTGTATAAGCCATACTACATTTTTATTAACAAAATAACTAAGTAAAATGGAATGATCTATGTTTCCTAATGACCAGGGAGCTGTGGACACGGGTGTAGTAAGCAGGATGCTGTGGGTGATGCTGGGTCTTCTGAAGCTGTGATCACAGCATGGTGCCACCTTTACAGCCTGATGGAGCAATAGTGTGTCCTCTATTTGGGTCATAGGACCACTCAGCTTCTACCAGCATGGTCCTGGAGGTTAAAGAAGACCCCTGGGAGAGCACACTCATTTGTGAAGGACAAAAGGTACTTCTTTTGAGGATGTGTTAGCATCTTCCTAGGAATTTTGCTTCAGGAATCTTATCATGGGATTTCCTAAGCCATCTTGAACAAAAATACAAGCAAGTTCTCCCTCTTTCTTTCTCCCTCCCCTGCCTCTTTCTCTCATGTGTGTGTGGGTGCATGTGAAGAGACCACAAATTGACATTGAGTGTTAAGTGCTTTTCAGCTTGTGTTTTGTTTTGTTTGTTTTTGTTTTTGTTTTTGTTTTTGTTTTTTTTAAGATGGGGTCTCTCAGTAGAGCTCACTGAGTGGCGAAGCTCACTGAGTGGCTTGTCTGGCTGCCTGGTGACCTTTAGGGTTCTGCCTACCACTGACCCTCTGGTGCCAGTATTACAAGTGTGTACTAACATTTCCAATTTTTATGTAGGTTTTAGATCCAAACTTATGTCCTCAGGCTTGTACAAGAAGGACTTCAGAGACTGAGAAATCTCACCAGACCCCAATTCTTGGAAGGGTATGTAGCCATATCTTAATTTAAATGATAGGAAAAAAATGTTCCTCTAAGTTGTAAATGTGTAGATATGTGCACAAGGAGGAACAACAAAAAGAAAAACAAACAAACAAAAAACAAAACACCTACCAAAAATAGTAGAAAGTTGGCTTTGATGAGGGGGATTTAGAATTCCAAGGAAAAAGATTTTCCACAAATATCACCTCGACATAATAATAAGGAACATTCCTAGTCCTCCATCATTGGAAAGAACAGTATCTCTGGAATAGGGAACTGCGCTGACTCAATTTAAAAAGCACCAGTAAAAGGCACATGGAAACAGATCCTTTTCTGCATCAGGTGTAGAAAGGAGGAAGGAGCAAGGCAAAGTAGGAAGTATGGAGACATTTTTAGGGCTGATAATTTGGCATTGGGCAGCCACTGTGCTTTTCCTGGGGGAAGACCACTTGACCCAATTCCAGCATTACTCAGTTGCCTATAGCTTGTTGTGTAGGGTTGATGCCTCTTGGTCTTTTCCTTGTCTAGTTTGGTATCTTCACTGGTGCTGTCCTTGTTAAGCTGTTATTTGCGCAGTCAGTAAGACTTCACGGTGCAGCTTCTGTTACTACTAAGAGACACCATTTCACAGTAAACACCTGATCCTTAGGTTCCTACAATCTTTTCTCCCTCCCATCCACGAGGTTTCCTAATCCTCAGGTGTAGTAGTGCTTTGTACATGTCTCCATTGCGAATGGGTTCAACAACTCTGCATTTGGTCTGGTTTTCTGTGGTAGTCTCAGTCTCCACTTAATGCTTTCACTTTTGACAAGTGCCATCCATCACAAGGTAATAGGATCAGGGCTTCACTGCATGATTGTCCTTTGGCTCAGAATCAGTGCTTTCTGTCCTCTTAGCTTTTTCTTTTTCTCCCCCCTCCCCTTCTTCCCCTTCTTTCCCTCTCCCCTTCCTNCTCATGCTGACCAATAGACTCACCATCTGTTCATTGTCTGACCAGTCAGAAGGAAAATATGTTGCCTTGACCATGTACTCGAGACGAGCAACATCATAGAGATGTGTTTCAAGTTTCTCATTATTCAGGATTGGTTCCAAGTACTTCCAGAAAACCTCAAGTTCCTTAATGGAATTTTTTCTCTTCAATTTTT
This sequence comes from Mus minutoides, assembly GCA_902729485.2. Classification (NCBI taxonomy): domain Eukaryota; kingdom Metazoa; phylum Chordata; class Mammalia; order Rodentia; family Muridae; genus Mus; species Mus minutoides. The sequence goes on along the minus strand of LR749943.1, from coordinate 120,311 downwards.
CAGCTTCTATATCTAATAATAGCAAAATGTTTTAATATAAAATCAAGGTATTGCATTTCTCCCCATTTTGTCTTGATGTAGTGAGTCATATGTATGATAAGATGTCTGTAAAGTATTAGCAAAGTGCAAATACAGAAACGTAACTTTGAGAACTTTTTGAAGTGGGAAGACACAACTATAAAATCAAAATGGGTTACTATATAAGCTCATCAGAGTCCATCTCACAGTTTAGGCCCAGAAAGATTGTGATAAGGTCACATATTTTGGGAGCAAAGAATGCTAAGCTACCATTGTCCTGATATTACATAGAACCAGACTTCCCTCAGAACATGCCTTAACCAAGTTTGTATTTGCTTTACCAAGTTTGTATATTAAAAAACTGATGTAGATACACTTCTCACAGGCCTACAGCCAGAGTGGTTAAGAGTAATTTATGCTCTAGTTAGCTTTTGGTCATGTTACAGCAGGTACATTTTTCTGAATAGTTGTCCCCGCTGACTGTCAACTGATAGTAGAGTTGCATAAAGTTAGACTTGAAAGTTTACCTAAAATATTTATTTTTTATGTCTATATTTAAATATTTGGGTCTAATATTATGAACTATCATTCTATTGTAAAAGGCCTACTATTAGTTTGTTATATATATTTTCTGAGACAGAGTTTCACTGTAAGCTAGGTAGGTTTGCTTGAAACTTATTATGTAGCCTGAAAATGACCTCAAACCAATGGGCAATCTTCCTATCTCAGCCTCTCAAGTTCTGGTATTAGACATATGAGACAGTATATTTTTATCATGTAACATATATATATACACACACACACACACACACACACACACACACACACACACACACTGTCTTATATAAAGATTATATCTGGTAATTATGCAGCATTTTTTTCACCAGCTTCAGTAATACATTATTTAATGAATATCTTGTGAAATAATAGTCACAGGTCTAGGTTTGAATCTCAAATTTCTGACTTAATAGTTGCCTCTAGTTCTAAAGTTCTTTTTTTTGGTTAAAAAGAGGAGAGAGAGAGAGAGAGAGAGAGAGAGAGAGAGAGAGAGAGAGAGAGAGATCAGTATAGTAACTGATCAGTTAATACAGATTTTCTATTTAAAATCTGCACTTTACCAAACTGGAAAAATGAAAAGAAACAAATGAATTTCTTGATATATACAACCTACCAAAGATAAATCAAAATCAAATAAGAAATTTAAATACACCCAAAACCCCTCAAAGAAGTAGAATTAGCAGTAGTTTATAGTCCTCCAACCAAAAAAATCCCAGAGCCTATAGATTCACCACAGAATTTTACAATATATTCAAAGAAGATTTAATACCACCACCTTTAAAATTATTTCACAAAATAAAACCACAAGGGATATTTCTTATTTTTTTAAAATAAGGCCGCTATTTCCCTGATAGCAAAACCACATAAATACTTGTCAAAAGAAAAAAATTATAGGCAAATATCCTTTATTAACATAGGTGTAAAAAATTCTCAATAAAATATTTCCAAACTGAATCTAAGAACAAATACTTTAAAAAGATTATGAACCAGTCTGTTACCAAAGCTGATCATGTGCCACAGCCCTCCAAACTCAAACACCACCAGGAGAGAGTACATTTCCAAGGATTGCTGACATACCTGTGAGCACAGTTAAGATCACCATGTCTCTTTATATGCCCCAGTACAGGGGAACGCCAGGGCCAAGATGTGGGAGCGGGTGGGTAGGGGAGCAGGTGGGTAGGGGAGCAGGGCCGGGAGGGGGGAGGGTATAGGGAACTTTCTGGATAACACTTGAAATGTAAATGAAGAAATTATCTAATAAAAGTTGGAAAAAAAAAAAAAGAACACCATGTCTGCTCAAATTCCTGGCCCAAGAGGGACCAGCCCAAAGTCATCAGGACACAGGAACCAAGGAACAGCCAGTCACAGGATCCTTCAGGTTTCTGTTTGCACCCAGGAGCTGACCCTGTGCCATAGCTCTCCAGACCCAAATTCCTCCCGGAGAGAACTCATCTCCCAAGAGAATTGATAAGGATTTCAGAAGGGACAAGCCACAGTCAGAGACAGCAAGACCAGCTGACACCAGAGATATCCAGATAGTGAGAGACAAGGGCAAGAATATAAGCAACAGAATCCAAAGCTATTTGGCATCATCAGAACCCAGTTCTCCCACCACAGTGAGCCCTGGATACCCCATCACACCAGAAAAGCAAGACTCTAATTTAAAATAACATCTCATGATAATGGTAGAGGACTTTAAGAAGGACATAAATAACTCCCTTAAGAAATACAGGAGAATACAGGTAAACAGGTAGAAGCCCTTAAAGAGGAAACACAAAAATCCCTTAAAGAATGACAGGAAAACACAACCAAACAGGTGAAAGAATTGAAAAAAAACCATCTAGGATCTAAAAATGGAAATAAAACAATAAAGAAATCACAAAGGAAAGACAAACCTGGAGATAGAAAACCTAGGAAAGAGATCAGGAGTCATAGATGCAAGCATCACCAATAGAATACAAGAGATAGAAGAGAGAATTTCAGGCATAAAAGATACCATCGAAGATATTGACACAATAGTCAAAGAAAATGCAAAATGCTAAAGTTCTTAACTCAAAACATCCAGGAAGTCCAGGACACAATGAGAAAGGATAATAGGTATAGAAGAGAGCACAGATTCCCAACTTAAAGGGCCAGTAAATATCTTCAACAAAATTATAGAAGAAAACTTCCCTAACATAAAGAAAGAGATGCCCATAAACATACAAGAAGCCTACAGAATTCCAAATAGATTGGACCAGAAAAGAAATTCCTCCCATCATGTAATAGAAAAAAAAAGCACAAAACAAAGAATATTAAAAGCAGTAAGGGAAAAAGGTAAAGTAACAAATAAAGGCAGACCTATCAACATTACACCAGACTTCTCACTAGAGACTATGAAAGACAGAAAATCCTGGGCAGGATCTTTAGCACAAACCTGGCAGAGGGTCTCAAGGTACCCAGAGGACCCTCCATGCTGCAGGCCTCCTAGCACCACCCAGGACCTCGGGATCACTGGTGAGTGGAACGCAACATCAGTTCCAGAGAATCCCAGAGGGTCTTGTGCCAGCAGGAACAGGGACAAAGAACCCCACTCAACCAGAGGCTGGGATTCCTTCTGGTCAGGGCCAGCCCCGCGTCATCTTTGGGGTGAACAGAGGTTTACAAGGTCCCCAGAGGACTCTCCATGCTGCAGGCCTCCTAATACACCCAGAAACTTGGGATCACTGGAGAGCAACAAAGCTTCTTGGACAGAGTCCCTCTGGGCCTTCATCCAAAGCTAGGAGGCAGAGCTGAGACCCAGACCACAGGGCACCTTCCTTGCCAGAGGAGAGTCAGCCTCCAGGGAGGGCTCTGACCCCAGGACTCAGGAGGAGGATCTGAGCTGAAGACTTCTATATACCTTCCCTGCAAGAGGAGAGCTTGGCTGTAGAGAGTGCTCTGACCACTGGGACTCAGGTGACAGTTGGACTCCCAGGAGTGCTGACCTAGGCTAACAGAATCACAAGAGGAACAAGCTCCAGCCAGAGACAGCTAGAACATCTAACACCAGAGATTTCCAGATGGCGAAAGGCAAATGTAAGAATCTTACTAATAGAAACCAAGACCACTGGGCATTATAAGAACCCAGTACACCCACCACAGTGAGTCCTGGATACCCCAGGAAAAGCAAGATTTGGATTTAAAATCATATCTCATGATGGTGGTAGAGGATTTTAAAAAGGGCATTAATAACTCACTTAAAGAAATACAGGAGAACACTGCTAAACAGGTAGAAGTCCTTAAAGAATTATAGAAAAACACTGCTAAACAGGTAGAAGTCCTTAAAGAGGAAACACAAAAATCCCTTAAAGAATTACAGGAAAAAGCAACCAAACAGGTAGTGGAATTGAACAAAGCCATCCAAGATCTAAAAATGGAAATAGAATCAATAAAGAAAGCCCAAAGGGAGACAACTCTGGAGATAGAAATCCTAGGAAAGAAATCAGGAACCATAGATGGGAGCCTCAGCAACAGAATACAAGAGATGGAAGAGAGAATCTCAGATGCAGAAGATTCCATAGAAAACATAGACACGGGCACCAGCTCCAGGTCACCTTGGGCGTGGGGTCGGCGGACACCCCCACGGTCCCTAGAGGACTCTCCACGCGATCTTGGAACCACTGGTGAGTGGAACACAACTTCTGTTCCAATCCAATCTTGGGACCTGAGACAGCACTGGGGAAGCAGAGGATCTGCCAGACCAGCTGCACAGGTAGGTCCCTTCCTGTAGGTGCCAGCACTGGGTCACCTTGGGTGCTGAGTGGGCAGACACCCCCACTGTCTCTAGAGGACTCTCCATGTGATCTTGGGACCACTGCTGAGTGGAACACAACTTCTGTTCCAATCCAAATTGCACAGGACCTGAGACAGCATTAGGGAGGCAGACAATTGGCCAGACCAGGGGCACAAGTCCCTTCTGGTCGGCGCCAGCTCCTGGTCACCTTGGGTGCGGAGTCAGCAGACAACCCCACGGTCCCTAGAGAACTCTCTATGTGTTCTTGGGACCACTGACCAGACAGCTCCATGCTCCTCAAAGAAGAGACTACTTCCAGGCACTGTAACACACCCAGGATCTTAGGACAACAGTATCCCAGGATAACAGGAACTGGGGCACACCAGTATTTCAGGGTCTCAGTGGAACTTGACTGCCAAGAACTCAGACACACCCAGAATCTCAGGTTTACAGGATTCCACAATCAAAGGATCACAGTGAAAGCTGGACTCTGAGGAGTCCAGAATCAACTGAGATTATAAGAAGGACAGGCTCCCATCAGATATATTGAGGACAGCAAGCACTTGAGATAATCAGATGGCAGCAGGCAAGCATAAGAACAGAAGCAACAGAAACCAAGGTTACTTGGCATCATCAGAACCAAACTCTCCTACCATGGCAAGTCCTGGATGCACCATCACACCAGAAAAGCAAGACATGGATCTAAAGTCATTTCTCATGATGATGATGGAGGACTTTAAGAAGGAAATACAGGAAAACACAGGTAAACAACTAGAAGCATTTAAAGAGGAAACACAAAAATCCCTTAGAGAGTTACAGGAAAACAATAACAAACAGGTGATGGAATTGAACAAAACCATCCAGGATCTAAAAATGGAAGTAGAAACAATAAAGAAAATCCAAAAGGAGATGACTCTGGAGATAGAAACCATAGGAAAGAAATCAGGAACCATAGATATGAGCATCAATAACAGAATACAAGAGATGGAAGAGAGAATCTCAGGTGCAGAAGACTCCATAGGGATCATGGACACAACAATCAAAGAAAACGCAAAATGCACAAATATCCTAACTCAAAATATACAGGAAATCCAGGACACAATGAGAAGACCAAACCTACGGATAATAGGAGTAGATGAGAATGAAGATTTTCAACTTAAAGGGCCAGCAAATATCTTCAACAAAAATATAGAAGAAAACTTCCCATACCTAAAGAAAGAGATGCCCATAAACATACAAGAAGTCTACAGAACCCCAAATAGATTGGACCAGAAAAGGAATTCCTCCCGACACATAATAATCAGAACAACAAATCCTCCAACCAACCAAAAGGAAGACAGCCACAAGAACAGAATCCCAACTCTAACAACAAAAATGACAGGAAGCAACAATTACTTTTCTTTAATTTCTCTTAACATCAATGGACTCAATTCCCCAATAAAAGACATAGACTAACAGACTGGCTACACAAACAGGACCCAACATTTTNACACATAATAATCAGAACAACAAATCCTCCAACCAACCAAAAGGAAGACAGCCACAAGAACAGAATCCCAACTCTAACAACAAAAATGACAGGAAGCAACAATTACTTTTCTTTAATTTCTCTTAACATCAATGGACTCAATTCCCCAATAAAAGACATAGACTAACAGACTGGCTACACAAACAGGACCCAACATTTTACTGCTTACAGGAAACCCTCCTCAGGAAAAAAGACAGACACTACCTCAGAGTGAAAGGCTAGAAAACAATTTTCCAAGCAAATAGTCAGAAGAAACAATCTGGAGTAGCCATTCTAATATCGAATAAAATTGACTTTCAACCGAAAATTATCAAAAAAGACAAGGAGGGGCACTTCATACTCATCAAAGGTAAAATCATCCAAGAGGAACTCTCAATTCTGAATATCTATGCTCCGAATGCAAGGGCAGCCACATTCATTAAAGAAACTTTAGTAAAGCTCAAAGCACACATTGCACCTCACACAATAGTAGTGGGAGATTTCAACACCCTACTTTCATTAATGGACAGATCCTAGAAACAGAAACTAAACAGAGATACAGTGAAACTAACAGAAGTTATGAAACAAATGGATTTAACAGATATCTACCAGTGCCTGGTAAATACAGAAGTGGATGCTCACAGTTATCTATTGGATGGAACACAGGACCCCCAATTGTCTAGCTAGAGAAAGTACCCAAAGAGCTGAAGGGGTCTGTAATCCTATAGGAGGAACAGCAATATGAACTAACCAGTTCCCTCTGAGCTCGTGTCTCTAGCTGCATATGTAGTAGAAGATGGCCTCATCGGCCATCATTGGGAGGAGAGGCCCTTGGTCTTGCAATGATCATACGCCTTAATACCGGGGAATGCCAGGGCCAGGAATCAGGAGTGTGTGTGTGTGTGTATGTTGGGGAGCAGGGGGAGGGTATAAGGGACTTTCAGGATAGCATTTGAATTGTAAATGAAAAAATATCTAATGAAAATTGTTTAAATAAGAAAAAAAAAAAGAAGATCCTGGGCAGATGTCCTATAGACCCTAAGAGGACACAAATACCATTCCCAGGCTACTATACCCAACAAAACTCTAAATTACCATAGATGGAGAAACCAAGATATTCCATGACAAAAGCAAATTTATACAATATCTTTACATAAAACCAGCCCTACAAAGGATGATAAACGGAAAACTCCATCACAAGGAAGGAAACTATACCCTAGAAAAAGCAAGAAAGTAATCTTCTTAAAACACAACCCAAAAGAAGATAGCCACACATACATAATTCCACCTCTAACAGACATTATTCCTTAATATCTCTTAACATCAATATACGCAATTGCCCAAGTCTTCTGACCTGTAGTCTATGTTTTCTGTGACTACACAGGGATACAAGCACCGAGTATGATTTTAATTTGCCAAATTTATGGCTCTTGGCTGATATAAGCAGAATATATAGCAAATCAGTCTTGAAAGGATTTAATAAAGTTCATGTTTTATAACCATGTTTCAGACAGCATATTGCATTTGTTTTGAGGGGCAGGGGCAATACTGATGGACTCTGTGAGTTCTGAGGCCAAGTGTGTACCTTCTGGCTGAAGGACAGCTTCCTGTTGCTGCCTGACTGCTGCCAGGTGTGTCTGCAGAGGTTCATAGTTCTCTGAAGATATTTTAATCACACTGGTTATAGGAATGCCAAGCTCAGTCATGATGGCCAATAGCTGAGGATTGTTGAAGCCCACAACAATAATGTAATATTGGGCACCATCGTCTGGCTCATCATCTGTTGGAAATACCAGAAAGAAGGTCAGCTTTCATTGTTAGGTAGAACAGGTTGTCCCCAGGCAAACCAATGGTGATACTCAATTATGCACGTGTTCGTAATCTCTCTGGCTTGCCAAGACCCAGGCAGTTGGCTGGAACACAGGCCTGTTGACTGTTTTTCATTATTTCTCTTCCAGTAAAGAGACTGTGGCCATTTTACAAAATATTAAATCATGTTTGCAAATGAGACATAGACATATTAGGAGGGCCAACACACATGCAGTCTGCGGCCATGGAACATGGTGCCTGAGCTTTTGTCAAAGTTTAACCTGTAACTAGTTTCCTTTGATTCTAATCTCAGTTGAGCAACATCTGGCTTGACTCCCGAGTTACAAGTAGCTCCAGCTTTCTGGTACTTTATAAGTAAAGGTGTTTACAGGATAAGGAAATGCTGTGGATGTGCTCTGTAGCATAGCACTGAACGAATTCATGTCAGGTGGTGAGAACGCCATGCATCAATGGAGAGGCAGCTATACTGCATTCTGTCTGAAGACATACATAGTATGAAGTAGTTCTCTATTCTCTTTTTCCTGGTAATGTTCCTTATGAATATTAAAACATGAGACTCTCTTAGACTATGATGTTCTGGGTATGACAGTAATTGTCCTGCTTTCGTGCTGACCATGCATGATACACAAGAGCTTTACATTGTACAGTGCAGCTCAGTAAGGCCAATGTATGGGCCATACAACAGTCGCTCACATTTTAAGTTCACGTAATTAATTCTCCCCAATCTTGAAAATGGTCAGTATTGGTATTGACTATGGAGAGCATAGAATCATTGATTGGGGGTTTAAACACAGTGTACTGGCTAGGTTTGTGTCAACTTGACACAGCTGGAATTATCACAGAAAAAGGAGTTTCAGTTGGGGAAATGCCTCCATGAGATCTAGCTGTGAGGCATTTTCTCAATTAGTGATCAAGGGCCCCTTGTGGGTGGGACCATCTCTGGGCTGGCAGTCTTGGGTTCTATAAGAGAGCAGGCTGAGCAAGCCAGGGGAAGCAAGCCAGTAAAGAACATCCCTCCATGGCTTCTGCAGCAGCTCCTGCTTAAGTTCCAGTCCTGACTTCCTTTGGTGATGAACAGCAGTATGGAAGTGTAAGCCGAATAAACCCTTTCCTCCCCAACTTGCTTCTTGGTCATGATGTTTGTGCAGGAATAGAAACCCTGACTAAGACACACAGTAAAGATCAAAAGTGTTGAAAGAAATCAAGAATCAAATCTATTGATTACAAATAACTAACAAAAGAAAGATAGTAACAGTTAGCTCTGTCTGGACTCAGAGAAACCAGCAGTGAATGACTTGAATCAGTAGTAACTCCTGAAGATTACTCAGTTTTGGTCAGCCATTTAGATCAGAACGAAGTTCTATTTGGTCTGTTGAAGACAGAAAGATTGTGTGAAAAGTTTGAGTCAAGAAGCTGTACTGTTACATGGCCTGGACGGAGGACCCCTCCCCTGCCCCATACATAGGGATGCCTTGTCTGACTGCAGTGTGAGAGGGTGAGCCTAGCCCTGCAGAGACTTGATGGGTCAGGATAGGGGTATAGCTAGGGGAGGCCCCACTCTCTCAGAGGAGAAGGGGAGGGGGTGGGGAGAGGAACTTTGTTGGGGCCAGGGAAGGGGAACTGCATTGGGAATGTAAATAAATAAAAATAAAATATGCTGGATAGATCAAAAAGAAGAAACTGAATTAGATTTCTCACATGTATCAAATTTTATTCCACTAACTTATCTCTGTGTGTGTGTGTGAACATGCGTGAGCACATGTGTGTGTGTGTGTGTGTGTGTGTGTGTGTGTGTGTGTGTGTGTGTGCCTGTACAGTCATGCCTGTTTGTACAATAATGCGCCTGGTGCTCTTCTTCCACCATGAGAAGTCTGGGGATGGTGGTGAAGCCTGAGAGTGAGCAACTTTACTCAGGAGCCATCTTGCTGGATCACTTTAAGTTTGCCTATAATTACACCCGACTTTCCATTACATTCTCATCAAGACAGTAATTACAAAAAAAATTGCTAAAACCATACATGGATTGCAAACAGAAATATTTTTCAATCTGAGTGCCACAGAGCATAGGTTATATGTGGCTTTAAAATAAAAAGGCTAAGCATGATAGTGTGTAATTATAGAGGTGACTCTTAAAGCCCTATTTTGTTCTATAAAGCAAGAGGTGGAAGACACCATGTGGAGCTGCACACTGACCGATATAGGATTTGATCTCGTCTTCCTCTCCCCTCCGTTTTAACTGTGTGGCCTTCTTCACTGTTACAGTGGCCTCAGGCTGGTCCTTGCTCTTTCCCTTCCCAGGCTTGGCATTGGCGACCTTCTTCTCCTTTGGAGACTTCCCTTTTCCTTTGTCTTTTTCTGATTTTGTTCTTTCTTCTACCATCTGAATCGAGAAAGCACATTCTTACCCTCCAAGTCATTGTGTGAACAAGCAAAGATTTCCCCAAAGTTAGTCAACTTAATTCTCTGATTCACATCAAATCAAACCTTGGTTTTACTGCATTTTCATTATTATTTGCATCATCCTGCCTCCAGCATCCTGCCCTATTTGAGTTCCTGATGTCCTCTAATGATGAACAGTGCTGTGGAACTATTTGAGCTGAATCAACCCTTTCCTCTTCAACGTCATTTTTGGTCATGTGTTTTGTTGCAGCAATAGAAACCCTAATAAGCCAGGGGTGGTGAGGGGCAGGCGGAAGTGTAGTGGGAAGGTACCAGGGGGTTGTTTAAAAGAATAGCTTTCTGGAAGAGGTTCATCTAAAGAAATCTCTCCATCATTCGAGCTGTGTGTTTGTGCTGATGTGGGGCAGGGCAGAATCTGAGGAAGAGTCAGAATACCTTGTGGTGTCAGGAGCTTGGGTTGGTCTCTTAGCCCCACTTTGGCGTGCACATGTCTGTGTGTGAAAACAATCTAGCCAAACAAAACAAACCGGAAGACAACGCATAGGCTTTCTAAAATCTACCTGACTATGCTTTTCATGTTGGCCATTTTTAAAGGTTAAAAGGTCTTCTGAGATCTTAATACTAAAAAAATTCTCATTATTACAATTCTGCTTAAAAGCATATAGCCCTGACTAGTGGCCGATATCTAGACAGAGGGGATCCATAGAGGGTGACATTTGCTTGAATTCTTCACAAATTGCTCTAGGGCATGCTTAGTTCACATGTCTGTGGGAAGATTCAATATTTACCCTGCCCCTTCACAACTTCCCCTAAAGTTTGCACACTATTTCCTAGTAAAACTGTGTCTGTGTTGATAAATTGGAAGTGTTTATTCTCATTGGAATGACAGTGGAGTACTGGTCCTAAGATGACGACTCTACAGAATATAGATACAGTATGTGGATCTTATTTTTTTTTCATATGCAACAATACTTGAAGACAAAAATAATTAAAATATTGTATAATTATTTTGGGCTTTGTTATCCATTTCCTAAGGTCATGAAAACTAATTTAAAAGCCTCTAAAATATTATAGACTGGGTAAGTCGAAGATAGGGAGCATTGGTTCTCATTTAACAGGCTGCATGATAGAGGGGAGAGAAGTTTGTGCTTTATATGATTTTTTTTTTTTTTTGCTGCTAAGGGCTCTGAAGGACTGACTTAGGCAAACTTTGGCTTTCACGGATGGCATCACTGGTGCCAAAAGATTCCAAGGCTGGCAACGCTGCCATTCTCGCTCCTTAGCAGCCAGGGGAAACAAATATCTGTGAAGGCTCCTGCTCCTACTGATAGCACTGGGTAAAAACTGGGAAAGTACACCAGAGGTTGCAGAAAATGAAGAGAAATTCAATGTGGTTGAAGCATATGCAAGTGGTAAGACAACAGGCTAGAAGAGACAGACACAGTAACCTCAATAAAGGTAGCTGCAGCAGCCACCTCTGCCACCACAGCCACTTCCGCCACAGCAGCCACTTCTGCCACAGCACCACCTCCACCACCTCTGCCACGGCAGCCACAGCAGCAGCCACAGCAGCAGCCACAGCATAAGCCCTTGGGATGGAAGTGAACATTCAAGAAACCAGTCCCATGTCAGACAGACAAGGGCAGTTAAAAAGAAACTGTCAAAGTCAAGCCCACCAGACATCTGTCTTCCTTATTATATCCCTGATGATGATGATGAACTAAGCTTAATGAGAAAATGTCAGCAAGCACAGAAGTTGTGAAAATCTGTGAGTTTTTTTTTTTTTAATGTGAGCATCCATATAGTCACTTGCTTGCTCAGGGGACATTTCTATGAGCAGAGAGACAGAGCAACAGAGGCTGGGAGTGTCACGAACAGTTTTGGATGTGACACAGGCCTGGCACAGGGATGTGAAAGGGTCCAGCATTTCTTCCTGCACTAGATATGAATTGGTACCTACAACAGGGCTAGGCACTACCTCTTAGAGTTCAGTCTAAGGGAAAAGAAAGATAAGTAAACAAACAGATAAAAACAGAACTACAAAGTTTAGTGACTGCACAGATAGAAACATAACTGAGGAGACTGTGCTCATAAGTCGGGGGATGAAATGCCTTCTCTAAGGAGGTTGTGTTTGAGCAAAAACCTGAAAAATTAGTCATAATGACCATGAGAAACAGGGGAAAGGTGACATGTAAGAGCATTTGGGCAAGGACAAGGGCAGAGTGGCCCAAGGCAAGGGTGGAAGACTGGGCATGGCCATGTNATTTCTGGTTTATATTTGAAGTTCTCTCTATAACTTTGTTTTTCTACACAGAGAAAATTTTAAGCCAATAAGTCTGCCCTGTAATACCGAAAGTAATATTCTCAGCCATAAATTAGAAATTAGCTATTTTAATCATGGCTGTCATCAATACGTAGGATATTTCTATTTACTAAGATCATGTTTTATAGCAGACATTGCACCTTGTTAAGTCCTTGCAGGTACAATGGGTACAGCATTAGCTTCACTTTATAAAGCTTGGTGGGAGTGAGCAAGTATTTAATAACCAAGTTATTGAACAGGAATGCCATGTCAGGGGCTGTGTCACCTTGGAGCATAGCCAGGGCCCTGATTCCAGTGAGCCTGTGGGCTCTATTGGGGCTCATCAGGGCCTATGAAAACTCAGCTTTGGGTGATGGCCCATATGCCAATGTGAAACTCCTGTGAATGTCCTCGGTAGGCATTACCCTTGCCACAGTAAAGTCACAACTTTTCCATCAAATGTCTTCCAGAAGCCTTTATGGCTGAAATTTAAAACAAGGTCTTGAGGTAATTTCTTTGAACTGAGATAAAAAAGTGATTTTAAGTTAAGTAGTTTTAAGGAATAACTTTTATCAACTTATGCACTCATTCAAATAGTTCAGCATTCTACATACATTTGCAGAGCACAGTGGAAAATTCTTGAATGATTTTCCTCCATGGGGTTTACCAGTTCAGGAGATCCTAAGCATTGTTTCCTATGATTTTTCTTGGGGGGTGGGTGTGTCTTAGAAATGGGTTGGTCATAACCCTAAGTTCACAATCAGTGACAAATTCTAGTGCCAGTATCTACTAATGCAGTATGAAATGTGATTTCAGACACCAGGCTTTTAATCTGATATCACAAAGCAAGATGAGTAATTTCTATAAGACATGCAGTTTGTCTGAGGACACTGAGCTGTGGAAGAGGCCACGCTGCTGTGACTCGCAGCTCTAAGCTCCTCTTACTGTTGAGAGGCTTCAGTTGGCTTCTGCTTCTCTCCCAGTGTCCTCTCCTTCTGTCCTTCTGCCTCTCTCCTTTCACCCCTGTCTGCACTCCCTTTGCTCAGTCTTCCCAGGGACCAGCAGTCGTTCCTGGATGTGCTACCTGGGCTTCCTACGCACAACTGTCTTTCTCTCCACTTAACAAGACCACACCAGGAAGCTGGGAACAAAATCTTTGGATCCATTTCTTTTAGTATAAGTGAATGATCACCATCAACCCCTTTCACTTTCACAAACATGTTTTTGTTTCAATCTTTAGCCTTCTCTCTAGACTTTCCTGTTCCATTTAACAATAACAATAATGGTTGGTAGAACTTCAAGAAAGATGGTTATGAAAGAACCTCCAGGCACAGCAAGGATTCTCCAGTGCCAAGAAACCATACGGCAGTGAGCAGGAGCAGACACAAGCACCTGGTTCTAATGGGCTCCAGGTCTGGCAGAGATGTTTGTTGGTAGATTTCTGAACAGGTCCCTTGATCTCTTCTACCTCCTCATAGCTGACCTCAAAGTTGATCTATCTACTCCTCTCCCATATTTAGACTGTCCCTTCCCCCCACTATCCATACTGAGGCTGAACCAGGGCCTTATCATCCTCAAGCTCCCTCATCCTGGACAAAGATTGGCAGCTAGGATCCTAGAGTTGTTCGTTGGTTTGAAATGGGTTCTTCTGTTTCTGCTAAGCTCTAGTCACAGGAAGGTAAAATCTTACCTTTCATTTTTCTCTCATTTTATGTACCCCTCTCTAACCTACACGTTGCTGTGGCATTTAGGGGTAAATGTTAGGGATTGGTTCAAATGCTTTGACTTAATCAGGAAGCCCTGTGTCCAAATGCTGAAGGTTCTTGTCCTCAATTGGTTTTTGATTGATCAATAAAGATGTCAGCTGCCAATGGTTGGGTAAAGGGAGACAGGGTGGGACCTTTAGATTTGCGTGGGGCTAGAAACTGGGTAAAAGGAGACAGAGCATCACTATTTCTCATGGGAGAAGGATGGGGGATAGAAGCTGCAGGAGAGAAAGCCAACCAGCCATGTGAGAATTCAGGTGGGTGGCCACTGGCCCCTTCCCTGACTTGGCCTGTGATAGCAGGGGAAGGTTAAAGAGTGCCCAGCCTTTGAGGTAGCCAAGGTATTTTGGAATTAACTGGTGTGTGTGTGTTTGTGTGTTTGTGTTTGTGTGTGTGTGTGTGTTTGTGTGTGTGTGTGTCTTCCATTTAGAAATCTAGATAGCTCCTGGGCAGATGTGGGGTGCACGGGTGCAACTTGCCAGGAGCCAAAGTGGATTAGCTAAACTCCCTGTTACGGGTGAAAGCTGAACAAGGCAAACTAGACAAGCATTCAGCATGAATGAACCCTAAATCACAAACTAAACTGTGCTCATATGCTCTGTCTTGCTTTGAGACACTATGACTTCATGTTCCTCTTCCATGGCCTTCTGCTTATAGCTTAAAATATTTGAGGGAGCCTCTTGTCAATTCAAGACAAAATGCAGGCAGGGAAAATGTTTTTCCCCAGCTGTGTTGGGGAACATACATCCCTAGCACGTGGGTGGAGGGTCACGTTTATCACGAAATACACTCTCTCTAAAACAGAGTATGAATACAAGACAGCTGAATGCTTCCTACTGTGGAAATGCTTTGGGTAGGCACAGGGACTTCTGAACCATTTAAGCTACTTAGCAGATGTGGAGGTCTCACGCAAAGCAATACCTGAAGATAGTTACAGCATTCAACATACTCACTTGACTGGTAAGTGGATCTACATAGAATCTTTAGTTATATCATCTTTCTAAAGATAGGGGAAAAATTCTGTTCTGTAACAAAGCAACTTAGTTATTTGGTAATTCAAAATGTTTCAGATAATATTTTATTTCTAAATGACATCTTGATGTTAATACACAAACCTAATTGACATTCCTTCTTCCTCAGTAGTAGGGGTGGGGGTTCAGTGGTAAAAGCCAAGTACATGGTAGTGAATAGCTATATTTCATCTATTTTATAGCCAATTCTCTATATACCATGTATGTGTGTTTGTGGCCTGCTGTAAGATCTTCACAGTAGAATTAAGGAGATGGAAGAGAAAGCAGGCTTGTGGAAGTTGTAACTAACTTACTCCATTATGTATTTTACAAGAAATCTGCTCTTTTCTGAGTACTGTGTTAGAGCTCTTTGATCATCTCGCTCCTCCTAGTAAGCAAGTCACTTGTTTGGTTCTAGAGATGGTGAGAGCCTCAGAGACTGTGTATGAGGTAAAACAATATTAATCATATTTATCTGCTTGAAAAAGGATGGAGCAGTACAAAGGGAGTAATGAGGTGTGTGTGTGTGTGTGTGTGTGTCTGTGTGTGTGTGTGTGTGTGTATGTGTGTGTGTATGTGTGTGTGTGAAGTGCTCCAAACTCAGAATATATGTATATGGAATAGATATGTTTTACTTTTATGAAATCCCTTCACTGTTAATTAGCCACCATATTGTCAAATATCCAAGATGGTTCATGACACACACAGTGATCTCCAAGTTAAGTTGATCAGGGTGATTTTTTTTACATGGAGAACTATATCTAATGGTAACAGTTCAATTTGAAAACACAAGATTATGGGAATATTTGGGGAGCCAATTATTCCAGTTCTAAAATCTACACTAAATATATTATTCAAAATATAGATCACTGTGTATTGCACAGTTTATTATTTACTACTCCAAATGTAGAAAGCACAAACATGTCCATCAATAGGATAATAAATAAGAAAATTAGCATGAGCAGTAGAAACTCATAGAACAAGTAATAACAATAGATATGGGTGTTGTGATAAATTATGATACATTAGCTAAAAAACTATTAAAATATTTTACCATGATTATAATTCTATAAAGGAATGAATATATATGATATATATCCCAAATATCATATATTATGATTATTATACATAATATATATTATAGTATATATGACATATATCAATAAGTAGATAAGGAAGCATTCTGAATATTACTGTTATTGATAATAACAGGATGATAGTAGTTTATTGTTATCTGTTATGCTTTATATATTATTTCTATATTTTCTGTTTTTTCCTCTTCACTCTCCCTCCTGCTGCTTACTGCCCCAGGTCATTTCCAGTACCTCCAGTAATCTAAAAATGCATGAAGTTGAATTAAAAACTTGCTTCTCCAGAGAGCTGTTAGAACACTGGTACTCCATCCTCCTGTCGCTGTGACCCTTTGTCACAGCTGCTCATGTTGTGGTTACCCTCAACCACAAAATTATTTTCACTGCTACTTCATAACTGTAATTTTACTACTGATATGAATTGTAATGTAAATATCTATGTTTTCTGATGGTCTTAGATGACCTCTGTGAAAGGGTCATTTGACCCCCAAAGGGGTGGAGACCCACGGCTTGAGAACTGCTGTGTTAGAGTGAAGAAAAAATATGTTTAGAGAGGCTGGAGTGATGGCATGGTGAAGAGCACTTGTTGCTCTTCCAGAGGACCTGAGTTTGATTCCTGTCACTCACATTGGGCAGATCCCAAAAGCTTGTGTATAATTCCAGCTCTAGGGGATCAGTTTCCTCTTCGGGCCTCTATAGGCACCAGAAGCACACATACACATACATTTACATGAATAAAAAGATTCATGCTTAGGAATGTATTTGTTTCAACTGATCAAATGATAAAATCTTTAGGGTGTACAGAATAAGCTCAGAAAGTCTCATTCTTCAAGAGATTCAGTGATTTCTTGGGAAGAAAGGACTAGAAATTAAGTCATGGTTGTTCTTTGTATCAGTGATTGGTTAACCCAATGCTGTTTATCTTTGCTGAGTTTTCTTCCTTTCCTAGACAACTGTCCCCACACTGAACCTCACAAAGGTATATGAGGAATGATCAGTCAGGGCAGATGTCTGTGAACAGGTTATCCAGCAAGACTCTGAGTCCTGGGGAAACAGGACCAGACAGCGTCTTACTGCATGAGAGCCAGAGGCCATCTCAGAATTACTGAGACAGACTGGTGAGGTGTTCACAGTGGTTAACAGCACACATTCAATCTGATGGTTGGGATTGGACTCCTGACTGTTGAAAGCCTTCTTCAAGAAGGCTTAAGTTCATTTTTTCAGGTGCTTCTCAGCCATTTGGTATTCCTCAGTTGAGAATTCTTTGTTTAACTCTGTGCCCCACTTTTTAATGGGGATATTTGATTTTCTGGTGTTCACCTTCTTGAGTTCTTTATATATATTGGATATCAGTCCCCTATCCGATTTAGGATTGGTAAAGATCCTTTCCCAATCTGTTGATGGTCCTTTTGTCTTGTTGACAGTATCTTTTGCTTTACAGAAGCTTTGCAACTTTATGAGGTCCCATTTGTCAATTCTCGCTCTTATAGCACAAGCCATTGCTGTTCTATTCAGGAATTTTTCCCCAGTGCCCATATCTTCGAGGCTTTTCCCCACTTTCTCTTCTATAAGTTTCAGTGTCTCTGGTTTTATGTGGAGATCCTTCAACCACTTAGACTTGACCTTCATACAAGGAGATAAGAATGGGTCAATTCCCAGTCTTCTACATGATAACCGCCAGTTGTGCCAGCNAAAATAAGCACTATAGCATATGCCAGCAAGATAATGCTGAAAGGGACCTGATATAGCTGTCTTGTGGGAGGCTATACCAGTGCCTGGTAAACACAGAAGTGGATGCTCACAGTCAGCTATTAGTTGGAACACAGGACTCCCAAGGAAGGAGCTAGAGAAAGTACCCAAGGAGCGGAAGGAGTCTACAACCCTCTAGGTGAAAGAATAACATGAACTAACTAGTTCCCCCTGCGCTCATGTCTCTAGCTGCATATATGGAAGAAGATGGCCTAGTTGGCCATCATTGGGAGGAGAGGCCCCTTGGTCATACAGACTCTATATGCCCCAGTATTGGGGAACACCAGGGCCATTACGTGGGAGGGGGTGGGTAGGGGAGCAGGGCGGGGATGCGGGAGGGTAAGGGAAAATTTCTGGATAACATGTGAAATGTAAATGAAGAAAATATCTAATAAAGAGAAAAAAATGAAAAAAAAAAAAAAGAAGGCTTAAGTTCTCACCACCCACAGTCTCACCATCTGCAAATTAGGAATGGTTCATTGTACTACTGATATTAAATTGTTTAACTACTAAATAATATGACATGCCTCAAGATATAGAGTCAAATAGTCAATAATAGAAGCTATTATTAATTGCTATCTAAAAATGCTAGTCTATTTTTCATCTTTAATCAAAGTTTTCTAGTAGTGCATGAAAAGTTTTCATTAATAACAATCAAAACAGCCAGCACAGCAAAGTCCTGTTTTGCAGAGAGGCCAGCTGGGGCCTCATTTATTTCTGCAGAATTGCTGGAGTTTGGGGTTCCTTAGATCTTCCATTTGTCAGTTGGATCTTCATTTTGATAATCCTGCCTCAAAGAATTCCAGCCAGCTAGTGAGGCAAGTTATTCCTTTCCTAGAACCACCCAGGAGCCCTCCACACAGTGTCCCTGCCCTTCCTCTGTTTGACTTCTTAAAATAGTTTCTGAAGAATTTAACCACAACTGAATCAAAACTAACCATCCTGTAATTTCCTGGTCTGTCCCTATGGCCTTTCCTTTAAAATAAAACACACGCGCAAAATGGCATTTCTCTGGCCGCTTTCCAGCTTCTTGGGGTTTGACTGGAAGAAGCTCCGGGATGTCTGTGGAAAAGGTTCTTATTACTCTCTTCTCCTTGGGATAAGGCTGAGCTTGTATGGGGCTTCATTTTTCCATGTTAGCAAAATTAAGCTGTTTTTTTTTTTTTTATGAAGGTGCTGGATACTGTCTGCCCATAGTTCTTTATGTCTGCCTTTCCTCCATTCTTGTGTATGTGAAAATAAGGCAGCTTATACTTGGTACACAAACTACAGACAAAATAACCCAACCCTCCATATAAAAGTGTTTGCTATGAAAGTCTGAGAAAATGTGAGCAGTTTTAATTTATCATGAAAGGCACAATTAAAACATATTTGGATATTTTTGGGAAAACCTTTTCAAATATTCTGATTTCAATTCTGAATTATGGGAAGACTCCATTTACATCAGTTAGTAAGTTAGTTAGTTAGTTAGTTAGTTAGTCTCTTGAAGAATGAGACTTTCTGAGCTTATTCTGTACACCCTAATGCCTTCTCCCTGACTCTTCTGGTGGTTAATGAGGATATCATTAGCTTGTATGATGCCAAAGTCTCTCTAAGCCATGTATGATCCTGCAGGCAGCACATATCAGACCTGCCCCTTTCTCGGGTCACCACACACACAGACATCCCTACATTTTGATTCACTGAACTAGGAACTGTGCAAATTACCTCCCATGCCTAATATTACTGTGTGGGCTTCTAAAGATTTTATTATTTGATCAGTTGAAACAAATACACCCCTAAGCATGAATCTTTTTATTCATGTAAATGTATGTGTATGTGTGCTTCTGGTGCCTATAGAGGCCCGAAGAGGAAACTGATCCCCTAGAGCTGGAATTATATATAAGCTTTTGGGATCTGCCCAATGATTTTTTTTTTTGTAATGTAGCCATAGCCATTTCCCAACTCTTTTGAACATCATTTTCTTTTAGTTTCTTAATCGCACTGAGATATAATTCACAAGCAAGTAAGCGCTTATAATTAATACATAATACAAAAGTTTATCAGAAGCAAGAGTGACTGAAAAGAAAAAGTCACACAATAGCTAAATCAAAATGTTCCAGAATAAAAACCAAGAGACATATTTTAAAACCAGAATGAATGTGATGGGAATCCCTGCATCCAGTACACTGTGTCCACGGATATTTGTTATAGTGAATGTTTGCCAGGCTGATGAATTAACTGCAGATGTTAATGCAGGACTAAAGCTGTAGAGTGATCCTTAAGATAATGGTGGAAGGGAGATGCGTTTCTGAACAGACATTCCCATTTAAATTTTATGACATAGCAAACAGCCTAATTTGCTATTATAATACAGGATAATAATATTCAGGACTTCTGAAATGTTAGAGATGTTTTTATTTCTCAACAAACACCCCCATTCAAATTTTATGACATAGTAAGCAGCCTCATTTGCTATTATTATGCAGGCTCATCATTCAGAAGTTCTGAGGTGTTAGAAATGTTTATACAACAGACCACATTTCTAATCTCTTTCTACCTATATCTATATTTATATATCTGGAAGTCATTATCGAAGTATTTTCAAACAGATTAATGTTTTCGAACAGGTCGAGTATATTTACAATTAGAAGTTGCCATTTGTATCCTACAAGTCCACTTGCTAAGGTTTTACATTTGTTCCTTCAGAGCGCCTTTCCCATATAGTTTTCACAATATTAATTATCTAACAAGTTTCCTTTCAAAGCAGAAATCAAAAGCAACAGCCAGTGTTCAGCTGCAGCACATTCTTCAACTTAGCAAGGACTAAAGTATCTTTATTCTATCTGGCACTTTAAACTATAAATTACTATTTGTTTTTAAAGAAAAAAAGATGTGGAAATAGAACCAAATATATGGTGACACATTACATCTGTCCCATGGGGGGCAAAAAGACAAGAAATGCCTAATCCTATTATTTCTCTGTGCCTCCATCTCCGCCTTAACGTTTCTTATAATTACTGCTATAATTTTTTTCCTAAAGCATTCATTCTTTGCAAAGTTCATTTCCAAAAATTAAACACAGAAGATATAAAACATTCTTGGGGTTGGACAAGTGATATGCTAGAATTAGCTCCTGAAAGTGAGTATCTCTGTAAGGTTGAAAAAACTTACAATTTGCTCCCTGTGCAACCAAAGTAGAGCCTTCTTCCTGGTTCGTTCAAGGAAGAAGACCCTCTCCCCCCACTGTAATACACTTCGTTAGCTATTGCAACCGATACGCTGCCCCTGCTTACTTTCCTGTCTGCCAGACTTTTGGCTGGTGAGCATTAACCTCATTTGTTCTGACTAACCTCTCAGGTGGCACTGCCGAGATGTACACCCTGCAAACCCCTCCTTTCACCTCTCATGTACAAGGATGACTTTCTGGGGAATAATCCATTCCAATCAGTTTTCATCCATTTATTTAGCACCTGCTCAGATGGTTTCAGCTCTGACATAGGGGCTGGTGCTCTGGAAAGCACTGGTAATAAGGATATTAAATTAAATTGGTTCTTAATTGCTCAGTGTTCTCTTACTGCGTCTTCTGCTTTTTTCTTCAATAAATTCAAGCCATAGCTTGTTAGACACCCAAACCATATTAATATAGTTCACATTTCAGAGAAATGCTGAGCAAAAGAACGATGCAAGGATATTTTATGTCACTTCACATATTTAAAAATTCCTGAGTGTCTAGAATATTCCATTTTTTATTTGAATATTGCTTACTAAAATCTGAAAATATTGTAGTAAACAATTACTGACTTCTAATGGGCAGCAAACAGGCCTGCGACACTCAATAGTGGGCTGTTCATCTGTGGGTGTTTCACAAACCTCACAGTTCACTTGTACAATTCAAGTTCTCCCATGACATTGGCATTTAAACAAACCAGTGGAGATGGTTATACTTTTAAATTGTCTAAATTTTCTTTTGCTAACTTTTAGCTTCTCTGAGTGTTTCTTAGTGTACAAATTTATGATTCATGGTGGAAAGAACACCAGCAGATGGAAAACCATAACATCAACCATTTCTTTGAATAGAATTTTCTTGGTTACAAAATGTGCTACTCCAGTAGGAAGCTATATGAGGTTCTTTCTAGGAAAGCATAGAGCTTTTGCAAGTACATAGAGCCTATTGCAAGTACAAAGTGATGATATCATCACCATCACCACCACCATCACCGTTGCTGTCATTGTCATTGTCATAAAAAACTCAATCAAATAGTACACCTAGATCTAAGGATTTTGCAAAGGTAAGAAAGGCATAATGGGAATATATTTACCTTTTCTATTTCTATTAGTTGGTTTTTGTCCTTCCTACTCAAGTTCACAAAGAACTCACCTTCTAATCCATCACTTATGCATGTGGACACACATCACACATGCGTATAGAAGCATCTGGTGTCACAAAGATATTTCAGCATAATTTGACAACGGAGGAAAGCCTTTCTCATTCCTAGTAGTGATCGTAACAAATGGCTCTGAATTGGGCATCACTCTACATGTTTAAAGTATTTTTTTCAGAAGCAAATGTGAATTTTAAAAAGCACACTGATTGATTTCTATAGGTAGAGTAAATAAAAAGTTTCCCTATGTGGAAAGAAAAGGATCAGAGAGAGGGTCTGGCAGCAGGAGTGACTGGTTGTTGCTGAAGCTGTCACTTTGCTCTGAAAGGGCAGGGTGCTTGCCATTCTAATAAACACTCCTAGTCTATATCACAGACAATTTAAATATATCCAAACTTGGTGATTCTTTTCCCCTTGTTTTGATATTCACTTGTGACTCTCTCTCTTTCCTGGGCCCCATTCCTGCTACAATATTAAAGATTCTACCATAAGACCACCTTGATTACATGTTCTGGATATTGCCATTTTCACAAATAAGGGGACATAATATATATATATATATATATATATATATATATATATATATATATCTCACAACTCTTCCAATACACCCATGAGCAGCTGCTTCCCTAAGGAGTAGAGGAGACTTTCAGGTTTGCCACAACACACACTATAGCGGCTTAGGAAGTGTGTGTGTGTGTGTGTGTGTGTGTGTGTGTGTGTGTGTGTGTGTCTTTAACTGTCCCACCCACTAACTTCTGAGCTCCGGGGGACCCATGTTCCATATGGTACCTTCTTTTCATTTTCTCGTCTCTGCTGGTCCTTGGATTTAATATTGAGAATTTGACATTTCAAGAGTTTCCCTATCAGTGGTAAGGTTAGTTTCTCTCCAGTCTCCATGATTATTTTTGCTGCCTGGAACACCTAGAAAGAAACACAGTTATTAGGAAATCAACACTCTATAATCTTTGATACGGTCTGTCAGTGATAAGAGGATGGCATGATGCTTTGTGCTTTGTGATATTTGTCTTAATGTAAAGACAGGTTGTTACCAGGCAAATGCATAAATGGGAAATGTGTCCAGGCCCATCAAGGCTGGGTCACTTCATTATCAGCTCCGTCTTCAGCAAGGTGGTGAGCACTTTGTACAGTGGTGTCACACTCCCTACAGTGGTGTCACACTCCCTACAGTGGTGTCACACTCCCTACAGTGGTGTCACACTCCCTACAGTGGTGTCACACTCCCTACAGTGGTGTCACACTCCCTACAGTGGTGTCACACTCCCTACAGTGGTGTCACACTCCCTACAGTGGTGTCACACTCCCTACAGTGGTGTCACACTCCCAGGACTGTACTT
Source organism: Mus minutoides (assembly GCA_902729485.2). Lineage (NCBI taxonomy): Eukaryota > Metazoa > Chordata > Mammalia > Rodentia > Muridae > Mus > Mus minutoides. The sequence goes on along the minus strand of LR749943.1, from coordinate 96,604 downwards.
ACTCTACTTCCTGACAGGTCACTTTCGTGCTATAGAGAGTCTGATGTTGTTTGGAGTAGCTGGCAGTCCAAACTGTCAATCTTTGACTTATTAGGATGTTATAATTGAGTCAAATTTTATAATAGTGAAAATGACTACGTTGGCAGTCCCCTTTTTCGTGATGACCAAATTCAGGTGAAAAATAAAACTGCTTGACACAGGGCCACCATACGAATCCTGCACTACCTTCCCCCCTCCTGCCCCCATCCCTGGCTGCTTAATGTTGATCCTGTTGGTATGTGGACTAATTGGGGTGAAATAAGGTTATTGAGTTTTCTTTGGGTGACGACAGGCACTAGGAACATACAGCTGTATTGTCCAGATGTGTGGCACTGACAGCCTATTTTATGGCTGTGTTTTTTACAGCTTGTTTCCCCTAAATTTCACACAACTCTCTAACATCTGGGCTCTTTTCCTTGGAGCCCTATAACCACTTTATTTACTGCAAAAAAAAATCATGTAAAATATACCATAAAAGTTGTTACGTGTTTCTCTTTATTCCTGTTATCTCCCTAATAAAGTCCACTTCTGCCTGAAGGATGGTCACAGAAGCAATCTAGTTAAAGATTTTTCAACCTTTGCTTTTTTAAAAAAGGAACATCATATTTATTTATAACCTCAGGATGAATTAGGTGTTGCCACAATGTTCTGACATATGGCTTTTCTCTCCCCACCCCTTGGAGCAATCGCTCCTCGGGTACATATGGTGTCAATTTCAGGCCCTCGATCTCAGACAATGACCGTGCGCACTGCTTCTCTGGGGCTGTGTCTTGTCTGAAGCTCACATTAGTTCTTGGGTCAGGGTTTCCATGACCAGTCCAGTCTCTTTGACTTTCCCCTTTGCCAAGGGAAATAGTTTAAAGAAAGGAGGTGCATATTTTGCTTTGAGCTGGAGAAGGCCCTGTGGATCTTCAAGTGCCAAAAATGTAATTGGACCTTGTAGAGACTGTAGAGGTCCCTGCTCTGCATTGCACAATAAGAAACCCAGGAAGAGGATGTCTTTAAAGCTTTCCCTTCTAAACGACAAAGGAACAAACCAGCAACCAAAAGCAGTGTGCATGTGTGTATGCGTTTATGCATGTGTGAGCATGTCTGTGTCTGTGCTTGTGTGTGTGCATGTGTGTGTGAGAGAGACGTAGGGGGAGGGAGAGGAGTACTCGTCAGGAGCACAGCGCTTACCTCTCATGGCAGGCTCTGTCTTGCTGCCACACAATATGGAAAGGGAATGATAGCTGTGATTTTAAGGATCAAGAAAATGGACTCTCCATTTATCAATGATCAGATCCAGGATGTCCTGGGATCCTGCTACCCAGGAACTTATTAGAAAATGAAGGTGGACCCAACCCAAGGGGTGGGTATCAATATTTGGTTTGAAATGCCATTTTTCAATAGTGGCTGAATAATGTGCTGACCATCAAGCTGCTTTGTGACATTTGGTACCAAATATTCAAATTTGGGGTTCTAAAGCTCATAGCAGCCTGGTATGGAACATTCCTATGGAGTACAAAGATCATGTCAATGTTGAAAGGAGCTGGTGATGGACAGGGCTACCTAGGTTGGCAGTATAGTCTTTTCCCTGGTGATCTGTGAAGACAGGATTCTCACCTGCGCCCAGAAAGGTTTGGGTGAAATCTGCCTAGTGTTATGGTAATGGATTGGACGTAGCTGTTCATGCTTTGTAGCCTCTTGATTCCAGGAGTCCGTGGACATTATCTCACTGGGTTCAAATGTACTAGAAGCACAACCAAAGGTTCCCAGAGAGAAAGTTTTACAGGCTGTAAAAGTTAGTTTGCGTATCTGAAAACTCTAGAGTTCTGGGGCTCAATAAAAACCTGGCATGGCATCAAAGTGGTAGTGATGTCGTACTTTTGATGTGGAGAGATGGGTGATGGGACCCTGACTCCATGATCTGTGGATGCAAAGTGGGTAGAGTAGAAGGTGATGCAGGCCCGTGGAATGCCTCCTCCAGGCTGGTGCTGATGGTCTATGAGGAAACCACTCAGTGTTAGAGGTGCCCACAGACAGCTCTGCACACCAGTGGCGGCCTCAGCGATGGCATAGCCTGGGCACACCTGAATTCTAGGCCTTCTCTGAAGTGATGTGACTCCAGACATGGCTGTTTGGAATGACCTTAGGATAATTAGCAAAATTAAAGAAAACAAGTCTGTGCCAACTTAAAAACTTGAGACTGAACCTTTGCTTGTGGCACATGGGCCAGCCCCCGTAGAAGCAGCAAAGGAAGGTCTGTACTCATGAGTTTCCACCAGCAGTTTCTTGCTTTCACATCGTGACTCGCAGACGTAAAGTCAGAAGCCAGGCTTCAGATGAAGAGTCCTCAGAGAACCTTGGTGTGAAGATTCCTTTTAGGGAATTAAAAACTGAAAAGGGAGTTGGGATCAAGAGATGGCTTAAGAGAGTTCTTTTTTACAGAACCCTTTGGAAAGGCTTCATTTCCCTGACTTGTGTATGGTAATTAAGGAAAAAGAATCAAGCTTCCAGCTTTCAGGACTCTAAAGATCATTTGCCTTGGAGTTAAGGTCAATATGCGACATATATGTAGGAATGTATATCCTTTTGGCGTGGGTATTTTCATCTCCCCCCTCCCCGCCTTTTTCATGAGAGTGTATGTGATAGCAAGGTAACAAGGGCTGTAACTATTGAAAGGCTTGATGGATAGAACACAGCAACCAGACAAAGACCTAAGCTTCCCAAAATGGTCAGAAAAATAGTCATATATGGGTGTGAAGCTAGGCACTCATCAAGTCAAAGTGTCAAATAAATGTGTCTGGCTTGAGTCAGAAACACAACATGAACCAGAGTGGAGACTGGGATTCATTAAGATGGTGGGTACTGTGATGGGGCGAGGTCTTGTAGTCTCTGGAAGCTCAACAGGTCAAGGCTACAGGTGGAAGAATCTGCCCCCATAAGAAGGCTTTGAGTGGAATGACTGGATGTGACCTATTCTGGGAAAGGCTGCTGTAGAAGAATGTCAGGCATTATGGTGAAGATGGGACAGGTTTATTGCAGGACGAATGCTTTGGAAATGTGCATAGATGCCCTTTGTCTTAGGATGTCTTGTGATTCTGAGCACACTAAGCAAGAACACCATCTGCCTCTGTGTCAGTGTGCATGGGCACTCCATCATATTTGCCAGTTAATGTTTGAGACAACAAACATGAATGTCACAGCCCCAATCTCTGACCAGCAGAGAGTGGAAATAAACGGCACCAACTCCAAAAGCAGGTTCAGAGCAGCTGCAGCCGCTTCTCTTTATTAGGAGGTTTCTTGCTGCTTCCTCAGCTTCAGTCAGTCATCAATCCTCAATCTGTCAGTCGTCCTCTGGGACTATCCACACTTATCCTCTTCCATTCACTCACGTCACCTCACACCACCCAATCATAGACACACACATCCAAGGCTGCGTACAGGATTGGCAGATAGAATGGTCTCGTGAGATGTTGCACTAACCTCTCCAACGAGGTACACATGCTGCTTTTATTGTGCATGATTGAGACTGAGGTAAACAAGCGAGGTCACTGGGCTTTAGCACAGAGCCAGGGCGCCATCTTTGGCCCATGTGGCCGCACCCTCTCCCTACACATGAAGAAAGAAACCAAACTTTTCTCTTGTCTGGGAATCAGTTAGGCTCACCTACAGATACTTCTGCTCCCGCCAACCACTTCTCTTTGTGGTATGTTCTTACATATCAACCACAGGCATCTGCTTAGAATTGGCTCATACATTCCCATGGGACTAGATGTATAGATAGATGGATGGATGGATATATGGATGGATGGATGGATGCATGACTGCATGGTTGCATGCATGGATGTATATATGGAATGGATGTATATATGGAATTGATGGGTAGAAAAAACATGAGGTTTTGGCCTGATTTCCCCAGTGCGCTAAACACATGGGACAGCTTGTTTGCTGAAGAACACACACATTTGATCTCAAGTAAGTTCTGAGGATGTGTATAGATTTTAGATCTGCATTTCTCTTGTCTGGAGCAGAATTTTAATGCAAGTTGTGGAGGAGAGAGCAAGGAGTGGCTATGGTGGGGGTTAGAAAGCCAGGGGAAGCCATTTTCTTTCAGAAGCTGTAAATAGTTATGGGTTCCCTTGCAGGGAAAGATCCCTTGGTTTGAGAGTTTCCTCTGGTGCCTATGGGATTTTGCTGTAACTGTGGCAGTTTACAAAACATGACTTTATATTTAGCCTCATTTCTTTGGGCAGATGACTTAAGATTGGTTGGACAATCTGGCATACAAGAACAGAATCTCTGCCTAGAGATAGATATAGTCCCAACTAGCACAGTACTGAGTGAGCAGGCTTTTGGATACAGAGGATCTAATGTATGTATAATTTTTACTATTACCTTCTTTTGTGTAAATCATTTTCTCAGTATATGATTGATTCAAATGAGAAAGAATATTATTCATTTCCATGGCAAAAACATCTCAACACTAGTGGAGCCTGTGCAGTGAAAAGAGACTATTTCCCCATCCCTTGCACCAGAGCTCTTTCTAGATATAACCACTGTGAACCAATCTACATGCCACACAGTCTTCCATAATTCCCTATACATACACAAGCACACCACTCTCTCTCTCTCTCTCTCTCTCTCTATATATATATATATATATATATATATATATATATATATATATACACACACACACACACACACACATGTATATCTATATACACACAGCACATATAGATAGTAGTCTTCTCTTTTATGTGTATGTGTGCTTGGTAATTTAACTAGGTGGACATGCAGAATACGTTTTTCACATTAAGTGTGTATTCATTCTTATTAATAGTGTTTTTGCTCCTACTAAAATTTCATGAGCCATGATGGGTGAACAACTATTACCAACACTGGGCATTCTTCAACTTTTTATCTTTGTGTATATTGATAGTGATAGTTTTATTTGGAGATGGATATAATATTTGAAATGCCCTTTAATTGTACTGTAAGATATGGCTTCTGCCTATGATGCTAATGATTAGTTAAATGTTATAGAAGGTCAAAGGAATTGAAATTTTTTATTTTATTTTTCATTGGCTAAAATTAGCACATAGGTAGTCACATGTTTTTGTCAGGGTGGGTTTATGATGAGAAGGTGGGAAATGTTTATCTCAATTTAAATTGTGCTTGTATAATATTTTGGGTATTTTTATTTATACTCAAAAATGACAATGGCTCAGCCTCTTCTTCAGCACTTGCCATCAATGTAGGCAGTGCCTGCTCACCTGTGCCAGTAATAGTGTATGCTCAGGGCCACCGTGTGCTGACGGAGGCAGCAATGAAAATCTGTGATGGCTAGGCTAAGATCCTCATTTCTGGACACTTGGGAAATCTATTGCTCTATGAAGATAAACAGGATAAACGGGTGTAAAACAAAGATCAGAGGCTGTCAGCTTATGTCTGCTTTCTTTCTGTCACCTTTCCCCCCTCTGACATGCTTTCTCAATACCTGATGCCTTTTGTATTCTAACACTTAGGAAAATTGGAGAGATTCAACTTGGCAACTCACTTTGCATTTGGTTTATTATGTGGGTGATTAGCTGTGTATTAAGACTGAGTGTTTCAGTACAGAATTCAGAGAAAGTCTTCCAAGCATTGAGTCTTGGACATACATGGCTGTGCTGAATTGAGGGCAGAAGGTGGCTCTTCTCTCAAACGTAAAAGACCCCCATACCCAAGGCTAGCAGTGAAAGTAAGGCCAGTATCAACAATTGTGGTTTTTGGAACACCCCTTTCCCTGCCTAAAGTTACAGTAGCCCAGGAACAGGCTACACAGGAGAAAAGTTCTGGAGGAGATATCAAAGTCCTTTTCTATCATTTAAGTATTCATTGGATTAATTATGTATAACTTGTTCATTATATACTGTAACTTTATTTTATACTTCAAGGGGTATTAGAGGCAGTGCAACTATTTACTTACACAAACTGCCTTTATATTATATTTGTCATATATCTGCTAATAACATTTTAAAAATCAGAGAGATTATTTGTTCTAGTGTGTGTGTCTACATGCACAGAGACGTCAACGTTTAGAGTCAAAGGTTGTTCTCCATGGGCCTGATTCTATATGCTTGATGAAAAGGATGCCAGAGCAGGTAACCTGTAAACAATTGACAAGAGCCACTTACATTGAGGTGTGCTACTATGCAAAGGCTCTCGCTGGGAACTGTGGCTTCTTAGGTGCCAGGCATGATCAATCTATTGCTGCAGTCATTTAACAACTTGCTTGAAATGTGGCTCAAAGGCATAAGTTGGGATATTATCATCAAGTAGCTTTGAGCAAGTTACTTAACCCCTTCAAGCTTCAGAGGGAAAAAAAAAGAAAGAAAGAAAAGAAAAGAAACCCATCTCCAAGCTTCTCACCAGTGACAGATATTTTGAGACAGTAAGCTCTTGTTGCGGAAGTTTTTTTTTTTTTTTCCTGTGAATTATAGGATGCTTTTTACACCCATGGTTTCTACCTAGTTGTGACAGACAATGTCTCCAGACACTTCCAAAAAGATATCTGTGGGGTCTGGGGATTACCCCTTATTGAGAAAGGTCCTCAGAAAGAGAAAAGGAATAACACTGTCTTCATGACTGTAGTGAGATTTAAACGATGAACACCAGTAAAGACTAAGTATGGCAAGTGATACTTTCATCCTAACTAGCAGGTGCAGTTAGCTCTCAGTGGTGTCTAAGTATGGCATATGGGATGGAGGCTGCTGAAAGGATTTCAGGAGAGAAGAGAACGGGAAACAGCTGGATGGATGAGGTGTATTACCCGCTGGCTGGAGCCTGACTACTGAGTTCATCAGTTCATTCAACCCTGTGTCTAACTCCACTGGGAAGTTGTGTGTGTGTGTGTGTGTGTGTGTGTGTGTGTGTGTGTGTGTGAGTGTGTGTGTGAGTGTGTGTCTGTAGTTACAGAGCAGTAGGCAGAGGACCTTAGAAGTAGAAGTAGAAACCTTGCTTTCCTTTACAATGTCTACAAGGTCAGATAGAAGCAGTCTATGGCAAATACTCTGTAGCTTCAAAGCCTCCTTCTGGTTCCTTCTGCTCTCTTCCTTCATTTCCACTGCATTTATTGAGTGCTGATTGAATATCAGTCTCTGAATTGCTAGTTCCTTCGTGCGTCTAGCCTACCCAGGTCACATTCTTTAAGTAATGAATAATTTCCAATGAAGCGTAATTGGAAAAGCAGCTGGAAGGACAAAGGCAGCAGTGGGAGCAGGCCGTTGAGACAGGAAAAAAAAGAGGAAAGGAAAAGGAACAGGAATGACTGAAACACATTTTCTCACTCCAAGAAGAGGAAAAGAAAATAATCAAGCAATATTAAATTGTCTATCCATAAATTCAAAGGTGACAGACAAGGCAGGTTCTGTATAGATCATAATGTCTGCCCAACACAAATGGGACATTATGAAAGTGTTCGGGCCACAGCCTGGTGAGAAGTTCATAATGATGATAAATATCCAGAGCAGGTGACTCCCAGATTATTTTCAGCTGTCCATAATTAAACTGGTATCCATCTCTCCACAGTGTCAGGGCTGTGAAGTAATTCCAGTCATTGGACCCTTTACATCTGTGCTGAAATGAAATAATATTTGGCAGTAACAAGGACTCACTGAAGCTAAATAAACAATCCCTTTCAAGACTATATAAAAGCTAGTGACTTAATAACATTTGACAGGGATTAAGACCTCTTTGGGGCTGGAAGGAAGTTTCAGAAAGCAGCAATAACAAATATGTGAAAGGTAGAACTGATCCTTGCTTTAACAGACATGTATAATTTGAACTGTAATGAATCTCCCCAGAGAGATGGGTATTTTGAACATCTAACAGATACAGTCCATGTCAAAAAGCACATGCCTCCTGGAAAAAATTTGTGGGAGTTGGTTACTCTAATATAAAGAAGAGAAAAACCTTCTGTCTATTAAGGAGTATTTTGTGTCCATATAAAATGTATAATGGTAGGTTCTAATACAACAGTGTACAGAATGGAGAGGCAAGCATTTTTCTTTAAGTGTGTAGGTGTGTGTTATCACCATGGCATCTTGTTGGCATGATGTATATTTATTTAATATTTATCATTTTTGTTATATATGTGTGTTTGTCTATGTGAGTTTATATGCACCCCATGCATTCAGGTGCCCACAGAGGCCAGAAGAGGGTGTTGGATCCCCTGGAACTTGAGTCACAAGCAATTGTGAGCTGCTTTTTGTGGGTGCTGGAGACCAGACCTGTATCCTCTGCAAGAGCAGTGTCTTAGGCATGATTTCTTTTACTGTGACAAAATGCCATGAACAAAACCAACTTAGGGAGGAAAGGGCCTATATATGCTTCAATTTAAAGACCACAGCCCATCACTATGGGAAGTCAAGGAAGGAACCAAAACAGAAGCATCGGCTTGCTCTTCATGGATTGACCTGCCTGCTTTCTTATATAACTCAGGACCAGAGCCTAGGCCTGGCACTACCTACAGTAGGCTGCTCTCACACCCATCAATCACTAATCAAGAAAATGCACAGATTTGGTTACAGGCAATCTGATGCAGGCATTTCTCAACCGAAATTCTTTAACAAAATAACTTTAGCTTGTGTTAATTTAACAAAACCAACCAGGACAAGCAGTACTTGACTTTTCCTGCCGATAGATACATCTTTTCATCACACACACACACACACACACACACACACACACCATTCTTGGGCTGAATTACGACAGAATGTTTTTTAAAGAGCAAAATAGTATTTGCTAGCTAGGCTTAAACCCGCTTGCCTATGTCTAACCAAGGCTTCCTCCCAGACCCGCTCATGGCTCCAGATAGGCTCCCATTGCTTTTCTTCCCTGGGATCTCTTCCCTTTTGGTGCTCAGGCCTCAGGACCCTCACACTCATATTATCCCCTCCGGTTAGGACCACTCCTTTCTCTCATCACCACACAGTCATCTCCGGTAGACTCCAAACATCGTCACCCAACTTTGCCATCACTGCCCACTCCTTCTATGTCCCACTCTTGCTCTGTTTTCTCCACAGCCTCTGTATTTTCCACTTGTCCACAGTTCAGTAGTAAACCCCAGGAAAGCACTGACCTTTCTTATTTTCCCACTGATAAAAATTCAAAGCTGTAAGTGGAGATGGTTAGGCAATAATTGTTGGATGCATCAAATGAGATGTGTGTCTCCCCACTTGGCTTTTCCTGTTAGCCTGAGGTTAGCAGGGGTTCTCCAGAGCAGAAACTGTTGTGTTGTTCACATACACACAGAGCCTCGTCCAGTGGCTGACCTATCCTTATGTGTGGTCCTGGCCATGTTCCCTTTTATCTATCCAGCTGCCAACATGGGGATGCTCTTGGTAATACGTTAATGTGGTCCAGAAGAACAATCTGTCACCAGTTGGACTTGTTCAGATCACCCGTGTATGCAGAAGCATTTCAAACTCTGTGCATTTGAAGATTCAGAAGCTCTGTGCACAGGGGGATCTCAGGTAGTACCCATCACTGGGGTCTGGACTGGATTCAGCACCTTTCACAGGTCCTCCAGACGATGTTGAAGAACGCCACATCAGAGCTTCTGGCAGCAGGAGATAAGATGATAGAAATGGAGAAGCTCAAACCAAAGTGCATGCCACCCTTCCCACACTCCCAGGATCCTGAGATTGCTGTCCCTAGTCCTATTGATGGAGGTCTCACTTGAATTTCTCTTGTGTCCACTCTTGCAGCTGAAATTTTAGTAGTTCTGTGTGTCTGCTCCTCTTGAAGTATGCTGTGAGGCTGCATTGGGCTGGATATCCTTTTTGTATCTCTCATAGCATTTGAAGTCTGCTTTGAGATTACTTAAAGCCAGCATTCCACAACCTGAATTCCAACAGTTGGTGGGGCCTCCCATTATCTCAGAGAGTCTGAGAACAAAATCACACTGATAAATTCCATACTTTTTAAAAAAGACATGATCAATGAAAATATGGTCACATATCCAACTGTATGATAGTTTGCTTATCAAACTGAGGGTTAGAAATTTAGTGTTAAAGAGGGCGAGGTTATATTGGAATTGTTAGAAAGAATGTGAATTGGCTCAAATTACCTCTGATACATTTTGACAATATGTGTCAAGAGATTGGAAAGATTTGTAGACTTTGACCTGGAATTTCCAGTTTATGAAAACTCTCATAAGGAAACAATTATAAGTATTGGTAAACATTATAAATTTAGCAGAGATGAGAGGAGTTAAATATGTTCCTGAATAGAAGCATACTTTCCATCACACATCCCAAAAAGGGATTTAGACAACACTAACATTGTAACTTGTGGGAAAAAAATAGAAAACATATAATTTCCATTTTTGAAAAGAGATATAGGGCTCCAAGTAGTATAGTATTTCACAGATATATTTAAGTATCTCTCAGTACATGACCTATGGTTTTACTATATTTTCCAAATTATCTATAATTTCTATAACTAAAATATATTGCTATTATATTAAAACAGTTTACAATATACACATACAACTAAAATACTATAGCGTATTTAAACACTGTTGATGGTGCTACCCTCCCAACCTTCCATGGAATTTCTGAACCTCCATCCAGCGTCGCTGCCCAGATAGGCCCTCCCATGCTCCTAGATCCTTTGTATTTCTCAGGTCTAAGTTGTGTGCAGCACACTATAGCAGAGAACAGTAGAGCTCCTTTATAACCCAGCCTGCATCCACCTGCTGAGTCTCCACGGGCTGAGCCTTCCACTTGCCCTCCTATAGCGCCAGGAAAGCCCACTGTTTGGAATACCTTGCTCTGTTTGCTTGATTGCTAAGAATTCCTTTAGCATTACTTCATAAGTTGTCCACTCCATTTTCAACACATTTTCTTAGGCCTTTCTGTCAAAACTTAAGAAAGACACAGGCATTGTTCTGTGCACTCTCTGTGTCACTAACAACTTCTTGGTTATCAAGTAGTAAAAAGCTCGCTCATTTCTATCCATTTTTTCATTAGATTATAAGGAACTTAAAGGCTGGTGCTAGCTTTGTGTCAACACATGGTAAGCAATAGCATCAGCAACCAATAAAATACATGCTGGGTTAAAGAAGTAGCATAAACATCTCCTAGAGAAACTCAGCAACCTGTGCCCTATAAAAGGGCACCCCATGCCTGATGCCTGCTGACGGGCAGCCATTCCTACGCCCTTTCCCAGATCAGCCTTGCAGGAAGACTAGGGTAGTAAGTTGTGCTACTTCACTAGTTAGGCAAGTGAGTATGCCTGGTTGCGTGCATGCTTTCTCTCACTCTCGCTCTCTCTGTATCTCCCTCTGTCTCTCTATCTCTCTGTGTCTCTATCTCTGTCTCTTTTTTCCCTTGCCCCAGAGTTCCAAGGGTCCCAGATGGAGTTGATACAAGTTGCTTTTCTGCTGTCATCACTCTTGATCTCTGTGTTCTCCACCCCCATAGTCCTCTTCTGAAGCTCTTCTGCTCATTTAATGCTTTTGTTCCGTTTTTCTGATCAAGTTGTTGAAGGCTTGGTGGTGGCAATGTTAAATGGACTGAAGTTCTTGGCTTCAGTGGTGACAGTTTAAACTCTCACAACTTAAACTACACAAGAGTCCTGGTATGTCTTTGAACTGGAAGCACTGCGCTTGTGAATGTATCTTTGTCTGATGAGGTGAAAAATATGGCTCACCATTTCTTCAGGTTGTGGATATGACGTTACTGAATGCAGACTGATGTTTAGGGCACAGCGGCCTTTTGCAACAACTTCCATTTTGTCAGTACATATTTATTGATGCCATATTAGCCATGTAATTGTTCTGTGAGTTCTGGGAGGCAAACAATACTCATGGATAAATGTTATCTATCAAATTCTGCATAGCCTCTGATTTTAACTGTCTTGGTATTAAATAATATTTTTTGAAAAGAAAAAAGAAAAAATGGATTGGGTGCGGTAGCACATGCTTTTAATTCCAACACCCAGGAGGCTGAGATTTCTATTAGTTTAAGACTAGCCTGGTCTACATCGAGAGTTCCAGAGCAGCCAGGACTATATAGTGAGACTCTTCCCCTGAAACAAGCAAGCAAACAAACAAAGAGTGAAAAAAACAAACACGGCTGGTAACATCCGCATGATGATGTAGGTGGTGTGCTTGACTATAGAGTGAAGCAGGTCTGTTTTGAGGGGCCCTGGATCTCACAGTCACATTATAATACCTGATCAAGACCAACCACACCTTTTCTCTTCTCAGTACCTCAAGTTTCAAGTGATTCTAGAGGCATCTAAAGTTAATTTCTGCCAATTAACAGTTTTCTTTCCCCTGCTTATTTTGGTTTACTGTTATATTTTATAAGTTTATGCAAAGTGGTCAGTATTCTATGTGAGAGATTCCCCCCCCACACACAACTTTTTGAGGAATCACAAATTTACTATCTAGTAAAACCTGACTCATGTTTCTGTGTTTGGCATTTTCCTTTAATGGTTAAAAAGAAAACAAGGAAAAAAACCCTCTAACCTTTTATGTTATGGCTGAAAATAAAAATTTCCATTTGCATTCATACAATTGTACAGCCATTCCCAATACATAGTTCCAGAGCTTCTTAAGTATTTATTTTTATTTTACATGTAATGAATGCTTGCCTGCATGTATGTCTGTACATCACATGCATGCAGTACCAGTGAAATCCAGGAGAGGGCGTCAGATTCCCAGGGACTGGAATCACGGATGCTTTTTAGGGTCTGTGAGTATACTGGGAATTGAACTTGGGTACCCCAGAAGAGCAACTAGTGCTTTTAACTGCTGAGCCATCTCTCCAGCACCACATGTGACTTTAAGATGAGGGGAAGCTCACTATGTAGACCAGGCTAGTCTTGAACTAATAGAAATCTCAGCCTTCTAGGTGTTGAAATTAAAAGCATGTGCTACCGCACCCAATCTATTTTTTCTTTAAGATGACTTTTCTAGATCTACTGGAAAAGACTACTACAGCTTACTCCTTTCAGGGAAGTCCAATTTTTTGACACAGTGACCTGGCACTGTGGTGTACAGATGTGTTGGACTGTATTCACAGCAGTCTTGGCGTTCATGCAGCCCACAGGTAGCAGGTAGACATGCCGGGATGCACAAAGTTAAACAGATTAAAGTTAACTATCAACTTCTTGTCTGGTGGGGGGGTGTGTGTTAGAGAACTGGAGGTATCAGAGTGAAATGCATGCTGGGATCAAAATGTGATTCTATGTGGGAAGGTAATTGGCAGTCTAGGAAATAAAAATCAAATGTGAGTTATCATTATTGTATTCTGTTTTTAAAATTTATTTACTTATATATTTTATGTATAGTGGCATTTTGACTACATATATGATCTGTATGAGGGTGTCAGATTCTCTGGAACATGAGTTACAGACAGTTGTGAGCTGCCATGTGGGATTGGGGAATTGAACCTGGGTCCTCTGGAAGAGCAGCCAGTGTGATTAATTACTGAGCTACCTCTATAGTCCTTATTATTGTACTCTTGATGATCTCATCCAAGATCATTGACTATTTGGTTCAGAAGACACCGTTTTAAAAATACTGAGTGAATGAACATGGGAGACATTGAGTTGAGTTTTAACATACTCCCACCACGGCAATGTGCTGACACTGCTTCCGTTGGCTTACAGTGTTACCTTAACCCTCTGTCTTGCTAACTCTTCTCACACCACTGGGGCACATGCATATCCCCTTGAGAGCGCTAGCTTTCCTCCTGAAGCATAACTGCATGCTGAAAGCACAGCGGATGTAATGGGCTAACATTCCAGAACTGCAGGCTCATTTCATTTCAAGTAGGGTTTTATGGACAGTTTGCCTGAACTCAACAGGCGGGTGTGTTGGGGCTATTTTTGGACAGGCAGAATATCCAGCACCTCTTAAATCACATCACACAGCGATGGCCTCTCCACCTCCGTGCAGGGCGGGCCCGCATTCATAAAATGGGATTCTGGCAAGACTGAGTTTCTTTTCGAAGTCTGAAGAGTAATACTCATCCCAGCCTTTGAAAGAGGAAAGCACCACACAAAAGCCTCAACAACACACTCTCCTGTGTTAGAAAACAGAGGAAAGGGCAAAGTGTGTGTGTGTGTGTGTGTGTGTGTGTGTGTGTGTGTGTGTGGACACTCCTGTGTTTCTCCAATGGCTGAAGAATCCAGAAATAAGCCACTATAGGAAGCCCCTGACAGTGATGGTTTTTCTGTCATGGTTTTTTTGTGAGAAATTGGAACAAGTTGGCAAGAAGAATTCTTTCTGCATAATTCAAAGCAGACATTTTACTGTAGGCCTCTGAACTTTTATTAGTTACAAAAGGTAATATATTAGTCCCTTGCATCAAATCCAGATAGGATCTCCCTTTCTCCCTGCTCCCTGACATTCTAAATTGAACCTGAGACCATGCAATACAAGATCAGCTTCGCATGAAGGATGTAGGACTTGGTGTGACCTGTGACTGTGTCACACCTTTTTGTCCCCTGACCTGCTCCTCTGTGGCTCTAGCGAGGACTGAAAGGATAAAAGCAGGACTTTGGAATGGCTGAAAGAATTAGATGTCCCCATAAAAGCGTAGCCTGAGGAATGGATTCTTGACAGCCCTGTACAATCCTAGGTGGGTGCTGACTATCTTGGGTTACTCCTAACAATGAGAGTATGTGGTGTGCTTAGACGAGTTGGGGAGCACGAGGCCATGGGGTTCTGCAGGCTTCCTGGTAGCCTGGCTCACTGTAAGAGCCTGATAACTTCCAAACAGCCTCCAAATGAGAGTGAGGTTGAAACATGAATTTTAACAAAAGGGATTATGAAACAATTTCATTTTTTATAACAAAGTAATATATATTTAACTTTTTAAAATTTAATTTATTTTTACACTCCATATTCCATTCCCTGCACCCCCCATCCACCCTCCAACTGCTCCACATCCTACACCTCCTCCCCACCCCCTGTCTTCATGTGAATGTCCCCACTCCCCGACCCCACCTGACCTCTAAGCTCCCTGGGGCCTCCAGTCTCTTGAGGGTTAGGTGCATCATCTCTGAATGAACACAGACCTGGAAGTCCTGTATTGTATGTGTGTTGGGAGCCTCATATCAGCTGGCGTATGCTGTTTGGTAGTGTATACTGATTGGTGGTCCAGTGTTTGAGATATCTTGGGGGGTCCAGATTAATTGAGACTGCTGGTCCTCCTACAGGATCACCCTTTTCCTCAGCTTCTTTCTGCCTTCCCTAATTCAACAACAAGGATCAGCTGCTTATGTCCATTAGTCGGGTGCAAATATCTGCTTCTGACTCTTTCAGTGGCTTGTTGGGTCTTTCAGAGGGCAGTCACAATAGATCCCTTTTTGTGAGCACTCCATAGCCTCAGTAATAGTGTCAGGCCTTGGGATCTTCCCTTGAGCTGGATCTCACTTTGGGCCTGTCATTGGACTTTCATTTTCTCAGGCTCCTCTCTTCATTTCCATCCCTGTAATTCTTTCAGGCAGGAACAACTATGGGTCAGAGACCTGGGAGGGAATGTGGACAGGGGGTGGGAGAAGTGGCGGGGGTTGGGGGAGAGAGGAACCTGATCTGGTATTGGGTGAGGGAAAAGGACTAAAGCCCTGAGGGCCAGCAAAAAGAATAGAAACAGGCAACCTTAGGAAATAGGAGGTTGGGGGGACCCTCCAGGATGCATCAGAGACCTGGGAGATAAGAGACTCTCAGGACTCAAAGGGAGGGACCTTAGATGACATGCCCAACAGAAGGGGAAGGAACTTATAGAGCCCACCTCCAGCAGGAAGACAGGGCATCAAGTGAGGATGGGGTTGTCATCCCACAGTCACATCTCTGACCCACAATTCTTCCTGTCTGAAACAATTTCAGTTTTTATGCATAAGATTTTTTTATAGAATTATTTTCTATGTTGCACGATGCTAAAGTCATAATTATTTTTATATTCATATATTTGATATAACATAGAGGCAATGTTATAGTTCCTTTATATTATAATGCTACAAATATGATTTGAGTGATCTTCTTTTATTTCCCCTCAGGTGACAACACATGTTGACAAGGATGTGGAGAAATAGGAACACTCCTCCATTGCTGGTGGGATTGCAAACTGGTACAGCCATTCCGGAAATCAATCTGGAGGTTCCTCAGAAAATTGGAAATAGACCTACCTGAAGATCCAGAAATACCGTCTATGCACCCCCACTCCGTCCTCCTGGGAATATATTCAAAAGATGCCCCACATTGCCACAGGGGGATGTGTCCCACCACTATGTTCATAGCTGCCTTGTTTGTGATAGCCAGAAGCTGGAAACAACCTAGATGTCCCACAACAGAAGAATGGCTACAGAAAATGTCGTTCATTTACACAATGGAATACTACTCAGCTATTAAGAACGAGGACATCCTGAGTTTTGTAGGCAAATGGATGATCATCCTGAATGAGGTAACCCAAGATACAGTTCACAGAACTCAAAAAAGTCAACAAGCTGAAGGGCCCAAGTGAGGATGCCTCAGTCCTACTTAGGAGAGAGAATAAAGCAATTTCAAGGGTGGGAGAGAGAGACTGGGAGGGAAAGGGGACGGGGTTGGGGGTGCATAGATGGGAGCCTAATCTGGTATTGAGTGGTCTTTTAAAATTATTTTTGGTACACTATTGTTTTGCCTGGAGGGTCCCCCCAACCTCCTATTTCCTAAGGTTTCCTGTGTACCAAGTACATGTCTAGTGCTCATGGAGGCCAGAAGAGAGCACTTGTTCCTCTGGAACTGGAGTTATAGATGGTTGTGTGCCAGGATGTAGGTGCTGGGGATTGAGTATGGGTCCTCTGGAATAACAGAGGACTCTGAACCACTGAGCCATTTCTCCAGCCCCACCGAGAGTATTTTTGTGGTTATGTGTGTGTTTGAAATGGATGAATGAATTCAAGCATATCTTTGTGTAAGATGAATTCAGTGTCTCTAATATTTGCAGTGCATTTAAAATATTTAAATAGAAAGCAAAGAACTGGGTAAGCCTGTAGAGGCCAGAGAAGATGGCAAACACACAAGTTCAGGAAGCCAACTTGGAAGATGGCTGCCAATTTGCTATAAGCAACGAGGAAAAGAGTCAGGCATGACCCCGCAGTTCTGCCTCAAGAAGCTGAAAAGCATACTTCATGCTACAGAGCACTTCAACGAGAGGCTAAACCTGGGGAAGGGCTGGACACATGCTTTAGAGTAGGTCAAGTCTGATATGTCTTGGAGATATGGGATGAGAGAGGTCAAAAAGAAAGTCAGTTGTTTTTCCAGTGTCTTTGTCATCTTTTTCTTCCCCTGTGCCTTGCTCAGTCAGTTGTTAGTAAGAATTAACATTCTAATTAAAACTAATGTCACCTCCTATTAGCAACCACGAATCCATTGTGGGCCATGCTCACAACCATGACTCAGGAGCCCTCTCTTTCCAGGTTGCTTTATTGGCTGCATATTTGATGGTTTTCTAGCTGGGGTTGATAACCTGGCTTTTGCAAGTGATACACAATGAAAACTTTTGCTATAATACAGAGGTGAACAAAGTCTAAAGGGACAGTGGCCTAGAGTCTATATCATCTTCTGTATCATCGTCCTTGTGCATGCTCCTCCCCCAGTCTCACCTAAGCACAGCCTGGAGACTAGAGCAGGTACCCATTCACCCAGCCTAATCCTCAAGCAGCCTCATCCTCAGATAGAGTTCCTCTCATGAGCAGGACAACAGAAACAGAACTGAGGTAGACATGGTCTCCTCCTCCTGAGTTCATACTTAATAGCTGTGTAAACAGTGCGTTTGTTTTCTGTCATTCTGTAACATTTTAATACCTTGTAGGAAGTCAGGTGTAAACATTTTGTGTTTAAACCCTGGTTCTAATTGAGTCTATTCCTCACTGAGCTTGTGGCCGGCCTCATAATTGCACCTACCTAACTTCCAGCCAAAGGGCGGTGGTCCCCAGACAGTGGATAAGCAGGGGTAGGACCCACACCAAAACTGTTCAAATGCAGCTCGGGTACCAAAGGACCTATTGTCAGGGAGAGAGACAATGCATAGCTGCAACTGAACTGTGGTAGCAATTTTTGTGTTTCTGTGTATCTGAAGTGTGACCTCCAGTCCCCCAATCCTCTCTCTTCACTCCATCTTCAGTTATAAGGGAAGGAAGAAGTGCCAAACCAAACACTGATCAGGCTAGAAGAATTGGCTATTGAATAAAAAAGTCGCTTATAATTAATTGGAAAAATGCTGTTGAGCTGGCAAGATGGCTCAGCAAGTAAAATATGCTTGTCATAAACCTGACAACCTGAATTCAGGACCCAGGACCCAAATGGTAGAAAGACAGAACCAACTCCTGGGAGTTGTCTTCTGACTAAGCACGTGTGTCGCAGCACACATGTGTGGGACTGCATGCAGGTGCACACCCATACATACATGCATACACAGCAACCAGAAAACATTCTCAGAACATCTGCTTTCCAAAGTCTTAACACCATTTCTTGTGAGTTTGTTCCTAAGACAGCTAGTCAATTAGCATTCTCTTCTCCCTTCTCCATGTCCTGGGCACACTGTCCTCTTCATTTTGCTAACAGTTTTCTATCTCCACCACACTGTTTAACATAATGTTCCCTGTGCCTGAGTGTGTCTTCTGGTGTTTTCTACCAGGTCATTTTCTCTTTCTGTTTGTATCTGTTGATGTCTGGCTGTGGCTGGCTCCCCAAAGGTTCATGTGCTGGAAGTTCTGTCCCATTGTGGTAGTACTGAGAATCACAGAGACTCTTAACATATTGGTACATATTCATAGGAAACGCTATTGGCTTGGAATAATGCTGCTTTCTCCCTGGAGTTATTTCTTGCTTTCTAGGGAAGTCTCTCAAACACAGGCTGTTACAGAAGAATGAATCCCGCCCCCCTGAAGGAATGCTCCCTCACCAACATCACCTGTACATACATGCTCATTCTTCACATGGCTGGTTTCTTTTCTGCTTCAGGGCCATGCTGTGGTGCAGTGCGTGAGAGCTCTCATCAGGAAAATGTCAGTGTGATGCTGATTAGACCTTCTGGTTGCCAGAAAAATAAGCCAGATAAATGTCCCTTTTCATAAAGTTCACAGATTCAGATATTTATTCACAGCAAAACTAACTAGTGTAGGATTAGTGCCAAACTCTTCTTCATCTACAGTATTTTCTCCTTTAATTAACTTCAATTTAANGTGAGAGCTCTCATCAGGAAAATGTCAGTGTGATGCTGATTAGACCTTCTGGTTGCCAGAAAAATAAGCCAGATAAATGTCCCTTTTCATAAAGTTCACAGATTCAGATATTTATTCACAGCAAAACTAACTAGTGTAGGATTAGTGCCAAACTCTTCTTCATCTACAGTATTTTCTCCTTTAATTAACTTCAATTTAAAATACCTAATTACCTCAGTACATAATTGTGCACACATCAGTTTTATTTGCTTGTTTGTTTTTTGCTTAATGCCTGCAGTCTTGAGGGCAGGGCATTATATCTGTTTTATTACATACACACACACACACACACACACACACACACACACATATACATATATATGGTGAATATATATATATTCCAGAATATATATTCTTTCTATATATATATCTCCAACTATATATATATATATATATATATATATATATATATATATACATATATATATCCAACCATAGATTTGGTTCTTAATAGACCATCACATATATGTGGAATGCATGGAAAATTAAACATTTTCTGTATTTTAATGACAAGAACTGATTGGATGCTTTATCCAAAGCTGTATACCTCCTGCAGGACCAACATATTACCTTTGTTTAAGTCAAGTATAAATCATGTTTTAAGAAACAATGTAGGCCTAGTCTAGGCTATAAAGCTGAGAAATTTTCAGGTTGGTAGTCTTAATTATTTCCTTAACATTTTTATGCGTATGTGAGTGTGTAATGTATCACACATATGTAGAGAACAGAAGAGAATGTCAGGTGTCCTTTTGTCCCACTCACCATCTTATTCCTTTAGACAGGGTCTCTAACTGAACCTGGAGCTAGGCTGGCTGCAATCTGGTCCCAACAAACCTGTTGTCTCTTCCCCTCCTGGAATTCTGGAGTTATAGGTGTACATGTGTCCACACCTGGGATTTTACAGTGAGGTTGGGGATTTGAACTCTGATTCTCATGCTTGTGCAACAAGTATTCTTGCCCATAAAACCATCATCCTGGTGTTTAATTTTATTTCTGATGCATGTTGAAATAATAAATATTTAATGAAGCAAAAATATTTTAACTTCCAAAAAAGCCTTTCTAGTATTTTTATAATCCCTATACTACAAGATAACAGCATTTGGTTTGATTGACAATAGAAATTGTTTGAAAAGTATTAATAATCACTAGCTTTCATGGACATTTACTCAATGCCAGGTACCAAGTGTTTTCTATTCACTGTCTTATTTAGTCATAGCCACAGGCTTATAAGGTAAATGCTCCTAGTTACAGGCTTCATGGAGGGAAACTCCAGGTGCAGGGTAAGGTTACAGGTCTGGTAAGCCCTAGAGACAAGGCTGAATCCAGGCAGTCTGATTGACTAGTGCATCTACTCCGTGTATCTGTGTCTTACCAAGTCAAAAATGGAGGGCATAGCTCTCTCCAATGGCTCGGCATTTCAGACAGAGCCCTGGCCTTTCAATTTTCAACTGAGTTGGATGTGAACTGCAATTACCACAACTATGTAAATCTTAATTACAGAAATGAAAGATCCCTGTTGCCCCAAACATTTTGGGCTAAAGGAGCTTATCAAACTAGCCCCAATATGCATCTAAACCTATCATGTGTTTTTACTCTGTTTATACTTTTCTTGTGTTTTCCTCGAGTCAAAGAATGAAAAACAAAACAAAACAAAGAGCTACCAAGAAATTTAAACTTTAATTCTAATTGACTAGCATTACCTATATTCATGACACCATTAATTCACAAGTGCTTCCAGATTTTTAACTGTTTTCTGTCACATGTGATATAGGTAAAAGGAGGAGTGTCTTTGACATCAACAAATTACTCAACCTATGTGGTCATTAACTGACCTAAATTAATTGACCTATAAGTATCTTGTGGTAGGTAGATGATAGGTTTAGGGTCTAAATTCCTACAAAGCTTAGGGCAGATGAAATCCTAGATATTACCACTATTGACAAATGTGGATTATTCAGTCTTATTAACTACAGACATAAAACAGTTTTTCTGATGCCTTCTGCAGCATCTATCTAATGGACTCTAGGGCAGTGGGCTGAAGTGGCAATTTCTGGTTTATTTGGAAACTTACTTATGTCATATAATGTTTTGCTGGGTCAGACAGCTGAAAGGATGTTTTGCTCAAGCAGAGATGTGAAAGGATGTTGACACAGACACACAAAAGAATGTTTTGTTGTAGCAGATACAGGAGAGAAGATGTTTTGCTGAAGCAGACATGTGAAAGGATGTTTTGCTGAAGCAGAGGACATATGACGTTCCCCTGTATTGGGGCATATAAAGATTGCAATACCAAGGGGCCTCTCCTCCCAATGATGGCTGACTAGGCCATCTTCTGCTACATATGGAGCTAGAGACACGAGTTCTGGGGGTTCTGGTTAGTTCATATTGTTGTTCCTCTTCTAGGGTTGCAGACCCCTTCAGCTCCTGGGGTTCTATCTCTAGCCAGAAGCGCATTCCTAATGCAATGGAGCCCTAACCTTCCACAGTTCCTTGCCCAGCTTGGTCCTGCCCAGCAGGTCTTTCTCTCCTGAGCTGCTCTGGTATCCTTCAGCATATGGGGCCCCAAGTTCATTGGACTGCTCTTTGTATCAACTTGACAAAGTTCACTTAGTTGCAATTCTTCATAACCTTCTACTTGGTGAAGATTTCCTTGCACACTTTCTCTCCACATCTTTTATTCTTTGGTTGAATGTCAGATCCAAAGCCCAAATTTCGATGCAATAACTCCTAGGGTGTTTTTTATAGTCCCAAGGTGGTACTTCTTTGTTACAGCTCAATATTCCTACATTTTATTCCAAGTCCCATTATTTTACATTTATAAATATCAAGCTGTATTAATTGGTTCCAGCTTTCAAAATGTTTCTACCCAGCGGTTATTTTCTCCTATTTTCGTAGTGGCTTTAGAGGCCTGGACCTGGAGACTGTATGTGGGCCATATTCTATAGGTGTCCCAGGAGGGCTGGAAGGATGCGCAGATTCTAGGCTCCGCTGTATCCTGTGAAAGTTGTACTGGCTGTAATGGCTTCAAAGCATTTCAACAAGTTCCTAGGACATGGCCATCCAGGCTTGCCGTAATCAAGCTGCAGCTCACTGAGCAGCCTCCCACGCCATCTCCTGCTGCAGTCTTTAATACTTTCCCTACAAGTGAAGTTAAACTAACCGGCCTGTAATTTCCTGGTGGGTCCCTAAGCTCCATGGAATAACGGCATTAACTTGGCTACTTTCCAGGTCTTCCAGAATGTTTTTGTTTTGCTTTAAAACTCAGGACTGAAAAGGCCAGGGAACTCTTGCTGCCCCCACCCTGCCCCTTCTTTTGTTGCTTTCATGACATACCTCTCCTTCTGGTCTCAGAACAGCTGCCATTTTAATAATATCAAACCTCTTAAAATTTCATGTATTATTTGTTCTTATATTTGAAGCATTTGTCTATTTTTTTTTTTTTTTAATTTTGACAAGGTCCACCTCCAATATAAAGGCTTATAACATTACTGTATGGGCTGCTTACCTGGAGCACAGTTTAAGAAATGACTTTCAAGCTAGGAATCCAGAACATAGCAGCCTACTGCACTGTAACAATCTACATTCTTGAAAATGACTCTGGGTCCTTGTTGGGGGAAAGTCTGAGAAATATGCCCACACATCCAGGAGTTGAGAATCAAAACTCTGGAGCATTTAATCCTGATGGACATTGTAACCAATGCACCATCAGTGTCTTAAAATGGACAAAATAAGACCTGAAGACAGAACATTTGGATCCCTTTCCTTCTTTTTATATTTACTCTTATTTATGTGCATATGTTGGTTGTGTATGAGTGTATGTGTATGTGTGTGTGTGTGTGTGTGTGTGTGTGTGTGTGTGTGTGTGTGTATTCTACATGTATGCCACTGACTACAGAGGCAGAAGAAGGTGTCAGATCCCCTGGAGCTAACATTGTTGTGAGCTTCTTGGCAGGTGGGAGACACATGCTAGCTACTCAGGTCTTCTGGAGAATGATAAGCTGCTCTAACCACTGACCCATCTCTCTAACTTTCCCTCATCTTCTTAGACAGCACTTGGTATATTATTTTTGAAACTAATGCTAACATTTTTTTCAAGTTATATCTTTAAAGAAAACCATAAAAACACTTTTATTTAGAAAAACAACAGCCGACCTAATTGAGCCAAGCATGGTGGTGTACACTTTTATTTCCAGCATTCAGGAGGCAGAGGCAGGTGAATCTCTGAGTTCAACGTCAGCCTGGTTTATAAAGCAAGTTTCAGGACAGTCAGGGCTACACAGAGAAACCCTTTCTTGATAAACAGAAACAACAACAAAAATTCTTAAAATTGTTAAAAAGTAAATTTTTTTTTACTGATGAGAGAAATTAATATTTCCTCACAGGCACAACATGCAGAGCATCATGTAGTCGCTAGGATTATCCCTGGTTTTATTGTATAGAAATTGAAAATTGATTCAACAAATAGGGTATAAATCCCCTCTTTATAGACAATTTTGTTTCAGTGATTTTTTTTAAAACTTTTTTGTTTGATAGCCATTCCAACCTCAGCCCACATGTCCAGCTGGGCAGGAGAGGCAGCTGCTGTCACAAAGTGAAAATGCTCATAGTGTGTAACTTAAGATGTTTAGGATTGGAGGGGTTTCCGAGAGAAAACTGAGAAGGGGGATAACATTTGAAATGTAAATAAACAAAATAACCAATAAAAAATGTTTAGGGTGGGAAACTCTGAGTCAATTGTATTGTAGAAATAATCACTGTCTCACCCTGGCTTTGTCTTTGTTCTTTTTCAGTCACTACATCAAGTTTGAAATTTGTGCATCTGTATTAAGATGCTCACCTACTGTGCATCAGATTTGCATGTGTAAGAACCTTTAGACTTAAGGCACACACAGACCTTTCTCCTTAAGACATTTTAGTTGATCTGGAATGACTGGCAATAGTTTCCTTTTAATTTATAGTCAGGACTTGGTATATTTGCAAAAGAAAAAAGCATATATATTCTCCACTTGGGTCATAAATTATAGATGCACATAAAAAGAATTCTCATTCTCTCTCTCTCTTTCTCTCTCTTTCTCTCTCTCTCTCTCTGCCTCCCTTTCCTCCCTCCCTCTCTCCTTTCCTTCCTCCTTCTTTCATTGCCTGTGTGGGTGTTTTGCTTCCATGTATGCACAAACACACACACACACACACACACACACACACACACACACACACACACACCATGGACATTCCTGATCCCCTTGGTGGCCAGATGAGGACATCAGATTCCCTGGAAGTACAGTTACACATGGTTGTGAGCAGCTGTGTGGGTGCTGAGAATTGGACCCAGCTCCTCTAAAGGACTAGTTGGTGCTCTTAACTGCCCAAGACCTTAAAAATGCTTTCTTGTAGATCTCCATCTCCACAGGTTTAGAGTGTCACATCCAGGATTTATCCTTTCCTAGCTAGTGTTTATTGTATTGTGGAGCTACAAGTTTAGTGCCTACTCATTGGGACCTATCCCACATTCAGTGAGACTTTTCTCACACTCACTGAGCCTTCTTTCATGCTCACAGAGACCACGCTAGTTCCTGTGGCTCTGTTTTATCTGCCCCAGTACAGGGGAATGCCAGGGCCAAGAAGTGGGAGTGGGTGGGTAGGGTAGCAGGGTGGGGGAGGGTAGAGGGAACTTTTGGGATAGCATTTGAAATGTACATTAAGAAAATATCTAATAAAAATTTAAAAAATAAAATGAATTCCCTTTTCTACATTTGAATGTCAGGATCTGCCCTCCCATGTTTGTCAGCATTGAGGCAAATGAAAGGGTTCATGATAAAAATGGGAAAACTTGAAGCTGTGTATTTACCTGTGGCACAATCCAAGTTATTTCAGCTTCTAACTTTAGATCTTCTAGTTACAAGGACTTCTTAACATAGGTTCCCCGTGTATGAAATGGGGAGTTTTTATATTTCCCTTTAGATTGGGATCTAAGTTAACTTTTCTTCTTGTTGTTTTTGTTTTTTCCTTATACAGATCAAAATGTCCATGCCCCTTTCTCTTTCTCTGCAGGTGCGTCCTCAGACCTTCTCTGGCTCCTCTTCTACATCCTAGCTCCTTAGCTAATGGTAATCTCTTCTCCCACGCCCTAGCTAAGGCTAAACTCTTTTTCCTTTAGCTTTCCGGACACTTCCCTGTTACTATTCTCACTATTTTTTTTGCCCCTGTTATCTATTCTTTTAATGAGTGTCTGATGAATACTTACTGAAAGCCAGCCTAGTTTCATATGTTTATTGTTTGTTTTGTCTATAATCCCAATGTTTCTTAAGCTCCAAGTCTTCACAATATCCACATTTCTGCCCCCTCGTGCACTGTCCAGATAATGGTTGTACAATGCCAGTATTTGGCAAAACTTACCAGTGTATAAACCCACTTTCATGGGCATCCATATCCTTAAATAGCACCGGGTATGGGGCTGCTGCTCTGCTCAGGACAGAGGATCATCTCCATCCTCAGTAGTGGGTGCTAAGAACAATAACAGCTAGTACTCCTGAGATTATACATGATGGAGACTATTCTCTTCACATTCCTGTAGTGGTACTTGGGGATCAGGACATTGTTTTCAAAGCAAGGAGGTGAATGAACAGCAATACCTCTGGAGGAGAAAACTAAGCAGGCTTTCAAAGGACTTTGGCTTATAAATAAAGATGGTCATGTATACAATATCATGGCTAGATGAAATTCTAACATTTCAGGGGAAATTACACAATTTTAAATGAGTCTGTGTGTATATAACACCAAACCATTCAAATGAAACCTTGAGTGAAATCACTCAGGAATGTGGGTGGGCTTTGCTAGGACAGACATTGCGAGTCTCCACTGGAAATATGTAATATGGTTCTGACCTGTTCTACTGCTCATGGGTAAATGTCACTGTAGTGGGGTCTTGCTTTAACTGGTGGCTACTGACCAAACACAAGCTAACAAACTAGGGAGTCAAACAGGTTAACTCTGTTTAAAGCAGGAAAGGGGAGACTCTGGTTTAAAGTCAAGGAGAATATCCTACAAGTAGAAACGAATATGCAATTACATTTATTGTCTTCATGATAATTTTAAGCTCTTCATCCAAAATGGAGAGCTAGAAGAAAACAAGGCTCACAAACTCCCCCAAGCCCAAGTTACTTTATTATACTCTCACTTTTCCCAGTGGCCAAGTTTCCTTGGAATAGGAAATGCAAGACTTCCTAAATACGTTCTAAGGAGCTTGTCTGTAGAGATTTCCTATTTGCTACAGACCTTGCATGCAGAAAAGGACTCATGAGCAGGCTGTCTGCTTAGCTCTAATGTCCAGAGGCTCCATCCAGAAGACTCTTGCTTCTGAGCCTCTTCTTATGTTTCTTGCCCCCCCCCCCAGCCCCCAGGCACGGATCAAGTCTTTTCAGTTGTGAGATGAGAAATGCAAATGTATCTCTCTCCAGATGTGACCTGTCCTAGGCCAGTGCTGACCAGGAGCCTGTGCTTGCTTTATGCTCTTTGTCATTCTTCTTCCAGTGACTGACGGTAATGAATTTCTGGTGCCTCCAAGACCTGATCTCTGTGGTGCTCCACCCTGCTTGTTTTTTTTTTTTTTTTTCCTTCTGGAACCATTCAGAAAACCAAGTGTGGGAGGCTTCTTGCCCAAATGCTCCAGTGGAAGAATGTGGGGGAGCCAGATGTAAGAGAGACCTCCCCTGAGTGAAGAATATGCAACCAGGAGCCCTAGCACATGTTGGAGAGGGATGGCTTTCTAAGCAAACCCTGGGTTTGTAGCATTGTGCTATCCCACATCCAAGTCGAAATGCCTGTCCAGATTAAACGTCAAAACTGCCCTGTTATCATCTCTGTGTTTTACTGGGTATCTTTGAAGAAGAAAGAATCCTTTGGGGGGCCTAATTGATCCCAGCCCTGATACTTGGACATGGATTTCCTTGACCACTTCAGAAGAAAAAAAAACAACCCACTATTTTAAATCCAGGTATCACATAATGTTTCAAGTGGTGAGCACACATTCAGAACATTGCAAGGAATGATGGGAGGTGTGGAATTTGACTGTGCTAGCAGAGTTAGTTTGCCAAAACATGGAGAGCAGTGAGGCAAGAATTAATGCCAAGACATCTGCAGTACTATCAACTACCAACAACTACACTGAAGCCTGCTCAGAAGGTACCCAGGCTTCCTACAGAGGTCACTATGGAATCATTCAAGACCCAGGGCGTGAGAAAAGTTTATTAGTCACTAACGAAATGAAGTGCAAACAAGTTTGTCTTTGAAAAGCCCTTACATCCTCACGGTTTAGGTCTGCATGGCCATAAAATGGTCACTAATAAAGTGTAAGTGATATTGTAATTAATCACTGGACTTTTAGATCTCTTGAAAGCCCTAAGTTAGATATTAATGAGGTAGGGTGAGAAGAAATTCTTTTGCACTGAGCCTGAGGTGTAAGCCTTTTGCATGGGCACACGGGTACACTGGCACCCTGGCACACGGGCTGGGCTTTTGTATCAAGCAGCTGCTGGCAATAGAGTGTGCCACCAATCTGAGGAAAATCACAAGTTTTACATTGATGTAAAAATGTGCACAAAATTTGCTAGTTGCTGGAAAGTCACTCCAGCTGAAGGCTCTGTCTCTCCTGTTTCTCTCAAGGAACTAACACTAATAATGGCTCCTTTTAATACCATCGCAGATTCAGTACTTATCCCAGGAAAGTACAACCTAATGTTTTGGTAAGTACTCATGATTCATGCTTTTCAATTAGGAAGAATGATAGTGTAAATTATCTAGGTAGATCTATTCTTAAAGGTCTATTTGTGGAGTGTGTATGTGTCTGTGTATATGAGGAACAAACAATCGATGGGGAGTGGAAATTTACTTTTAAAAATTGAACTAAAAAATTTTAAAGTATCATATGGACTTCAGTTTACAAAAGTCTCTTTGACAGACTCAGTCACTCACCTCGTAATATAACGGTAAATTGACAGTTGTGGGCTTTTTCCCCTTTTTGGGTGAAGGACTTTCAGCAAGTAACTGTACTTCATCCATCTGCAAAAAGAGTTGAATTAACTTGTAATGAATGAAAGATTAAAGGGACACACAGATCTGTGAAACTTTCTAATACATTAGTGAATTAAATTAAGCCACTAGGAAACTTAGCAAGACAATAGGTGTAGTATTAATAACCTCTCGTCAGGGTGCTGGTACCTGCATGTGTTTGTGCCACCTGACAGCTCTTCTCCAATACCTGCATTGCCCTCTGACTTGAACCAGCTTGGATTCTCTATAGACATCGTTTTTCAATTAGTCATGCACCTTATTTAGTCTATCTACTCTTTCATTATTATCTAACTTCATACTAAATAATTCCTCAGAGATCTTTGCACGGTGCCTGGGATGTTTACAGAATTCTTTGTCAATGGAATGAAGTTGGAATGGACTTCATTGATGGGAAGGTTAGTTCTTCCAAATGCAACATTTTACATTGGGTTTGTGTACTTAAAGTAATCCATCACAAATAACAAAGTAGTCCGGGACTACTTTGTTCACTGTTGTCTATTCTAACATTTCAATCCACAAATTTAAGGAAGGATGA
Source organism: Mus minutoides (assembly GCA_902729485.2). NCBI lineage: Eukaryota > Metazoa > Chordata > Mammalia > Rodentia > Muridae > Mus > Mus minutoides. The sequence continues at coordinate 67,710 of LR749943.1, read as the reverse complement.
CTTTGGATGTCCTGAGGCAGAAAGGGACAGACAGGTACCTGCTGCAGAATGTCTTCCCATGACACAATACTGAAGAGTTTCCGCTGAGGGAGTCGGACAGCCAGCTCAAGGGCATGAATGAGAAGATCATCTTCAACTCGGTTCCCAACCACGAAGGCGATGGAGGCCTTCCAATCATTCTGTTACAAGGGCAGACAGAGGTAGCGGCTAAGTGGTTTTCACTGGGTAGCTTTGTGTCAAAGGCACTGAACTGAAAACCGGGATACATTTTCCTATTTTACTTAAGGACAGAGCTGACCTTGGAATACATGAGAGATTTATCAAAGCAGCCACAAGGCGGCAGAATTGTGTCAAATTTCATGCAACTTGACTGCAACCAGTTTTCTTAAGAAACCGGGAAAACCGGTTCTGAAGGTTTACATGCCAGTAAAATGCTGCCCCTCCCCCCAAGTTTGTATTTGCAATCAATATATAATTCATATGCCACAAATGTATATTAAAAAATAAGTCTCAAAACAGTAACTAGCCATTGTGTCATTTCCTGATCCTTTCTTTAGACAGCGTCTCTAAATAGTGTTACTTTTATAAGAAATTCAAAGAGTAATTGGTAAATGTTGGGTGAGACTGAGCGAGTTAGTTGCTAGCGAGAACCAGCAAACACCTTCCCCTACTGTAACAGGAATGAGACTGCTAATTCACAGAAGGATTCTTCCCACATCTGGGAAGACGGCTAAAATATTATTCTAGAACATGGAATTTTGTCTCAAACAATTTAAAGAAACAAGTTACTAAAGGCAAGGATCTCATCCGGTGATTGATTCTTTTATCTCTGTTTCTTATCATTTCTATTGGAAAAGGACTATGTGAATTTACCCCTATCCCTCTTCCCCTATCCCTCTTCACCTCCTGGTGTTTGCAAGAAGGCAGGTTTTTGTTTCTGAACAGAAACAGTCTCAAGGGGGAGTTAGTACCCATAACAAAGACACTCTAGATAAAAATGAGGGAAGGCACTGGAGCCACATGGCCCCACTAGGCCTGGTATCTTCCTGTACAAAATAAAATAGCTGGGCATAGCAATATCTAAGCTATTCTCTAGCTCGCTGGTTTTCAACCTGTGGGGCACAACCCCTTGTGGGGTCAAATGTCCCTTTCCCAGGGGTTACCCAAGATCATCAGAAAACACAGATATTTACATTCCAAGTTATAAGAGTAGCAAAATTATAGTTATGAAGTAGCAATAAAAGTAATTTTATGGTTGAGGTCACCACAGCATGAGGAACTGTATTAAAGGGTCATAGCATTTAGGAGGAGGAATTAGGAATTAGGAAGGTTGAGAACCACTTGCTTGCTGGAGCTACCTCCAGAGGCCTGACATCAATGGAGTAAATCCTACTCTGGGCAGCTGCCAAAAGACTGAAAGTCTTCATGCAGTTTTGTTGTTGTTTGTTGTTGTTGTTGTATAATGTGTAATTTTGTGTGACTCTTTTGTACTTTGCTCTGCTCATAATCAGGCAGGTGTCAGAACAGAATCCAGGTGAGAGGAGGGGCACAGGGTCTATTCTTCCTTGCCATCAAATAGAAGCTGTCTACAGTGTTGCTGTCTGCAGTGCTGCTCTCTGCAGTGCTGCTCTCTGCAGTGTTACTCCATGGAAACTTACTATATAGCAAGATCCACCCAGTGTCCAGTGTTATTGGCAGGACATAACCACACATGGAAATAGAAAACTGTATGCTTTCCTTACGTGCTAAGTTTGCATGCATGGAGGTAGGCACGCCTTTGTTTTTAACTCTGGTATTAAGTTTAGAACAATCTTTTTGGATGAAAAATTTTATATATATATGGAGAGAGAGAATAATATTTTTAAATTTCTGGTTCTAAAATGTAAGTATGATATTTTAACAAATTGTTTAGAAAAGAATTTTATTCCCACAAGCTGACCTTCCTTGCACTGGGTACCGCCCTTTCCCCTCCCATCATGGCTGCATCTATAGAGAGAGGTGAAGGAGGGAAGTCTCTTCTGTTCCCACAGAAAAGTATTCATTGCTCCCAGGAAGGCGGTGTGTTAAAGTTTCAGCAATAAAAACTGTTCCCACAGCCGGCAGTGGTGGAACACTCCTTTAATCCCAGCACTTGGGAGACAGAGGCAGGTGGATTTCTGAGTTGGAGGCCAGCCTGGCATACAAAGTGAGTTCCAGGACAGCCAGCGCTACGCTACACAGAGAAACCCTGTCTCAGAAAACAAAACAAAACAAAACAAAACAAAACAAAACAAAACAAAAATAACTGTTCCCACTGCCCTCTTCTCTCTCCCTGCAAGTTCCTTTGCCAATACGTGAAATCTAATGGTGACAGAGGTTTGTCTCTCAGCTCTTTTAAAGACTATTCCAGAAGAGGGTGCTGTAGCCCATCACCTACCTACCCACTAGAATCCAGTGTCAAAGGCAGATGTTGACCATTCCAGACAAGAAGAAAGAGGGGACGCAGAGGAAGGAACTAGCAGTTACTGCGGATCTGCCATGTGCCGGGCACATGTTAGCCCGCAGAACCCCTAAGTGACTCACTCCGTGAATTAGGCACACTGGTATACTTTAGATGGAAACGCAGGTCCAGGAGGTCAACACCTTGATTAAGATAATTTTGGCAGAAAACCATCTCAGGCTTACACTGAAAGCTGACAAATCTGATTGTTTCAGGACAGTTCTGAGAGCAAGTCACTAGAGTCAGAGTGATATTACCAATATGTTACTAATTGATGAAGATTTACAGTACTTGTAAAAGTATATGGGGCCTTCAGAAATGACTTATATTCAACCCTTAAAACACTGTAAATCACATTTTTAAAAATGGTATCTTACAGAGGATGAGAGGTGAAGGGAATCCTCCACATTTCCCTCTTCAGTGCTCTGGGCTTTAAAAACAAACAAGTTCTTTTTTTTTTTTTCCTTCAATCCATAGTCGTCCTAATTGTTGAATTTTGAGGTGTCCCTGGTGTCACACTGACACTCTCCCTATTTGAGAGGGTCTAAGAAGTCTACCCATGGCCCCCTTTTCCACCCACACTCTGGGCCTTCAAAAGCTGCCTCCCCATTGGTTCTGTGCTGTGAAGCAGGATCCCTGAAGGATGTTCTTAGAGCTGCAGTTTCAGTCTAATCAGATGGCCTGGGCTGGCAACCTGAGATGGAGGGTCGCCAGGGCTTGGAGAAAGCCTGTGGGGAAGGCTGCACAAACTGCTTCCTGCAGCAGAGGGCAGCGGGATGCTAGGAAATACAAGCACGCTCCTGGATGAAGGAAGAGTGGAGGACACCTAAATAAAGGAGGCTCTAAACTATACTTCTGGGTCTTTCTGTTATCATTCCAGGAAAACTGCAGGTTCCAAACTCTACCAACAACAACTGCTTTAAAAATAGGACATTGTTTTAGAAAAAAAGGGCCCCAAACACGATTTGGGAAAATACTGTTAAAAAAAAAAAACAAAAAACCTCCACTTAAGTCCCACTTCCACTTCCATACAGTTAAACAGAGACCTTAGATTTAAGCTCACAAGGAAGTCATAGAAATATGATATAGTAATAATGAATACTGACCTAGAAAGAGGGAGATGGCAGTGCCATGTCACAGCCAAGAGGACAGGCCTGTGAGTATGGTGCTGGTACTATTCCAGCCTGTAGGTGAGTTTGACAGTTTGGGAAGCTTGAGTGTACTTAACAAGAGCTGAGGAATGAAAACTGTCCACTTCAGGAAACATAGTGGCTGTATATATTCAGTGGTGAGGGAGGGGACTTTTTTTTTTCTGGCTCACCCCAACATCTGACAATGATGGTGGCTCTCTGCTACCTGGAGACATATGTGACACAGATAATGCTGTGTGATTGATAAAGTTGGCCAAAGGTGGAACGAAACCATGTATGGACACAATCCATTACCTTCTATTTGCTTAACCAGTCTTACCTAATTTGAAGCCTGGCAGGAGGGCGTCTCAAGCCAAACACTTACATGCAGTCTCTAAGGCAAGAAAGCATTCAGTACACGCAGGGAGGCTTGGCTCGCTCACAGAGTCTCCGGTCTCACAGACATAGGGTAGATTTAGAACTATTTTTCTTTCGTATATTAAAAATTCTCCAAATTTCACTAGGCATACCATATTCTAATGTGATTACAACAACTCTTTCACTAGCAAGTGGGACACAGTCTCTGGTCAATGGGTCTGTGATTTCTTCCCTCCGTTAGCAAGAACAGTCAGCTGATACAAGAAGGACAAGGGAAGGCTGCTTTAGTGGTGGCCTTCTATAGCACTTTCTGGGAGGAGGTGTCCGTGGACCTCTACCCAGAACTGACCTGAGAATCTTCCTTAGAAAAAGACATATAAGAGTCCTAAGTAAAATCCACGGAGCATTGAAGGAGCTGGGCTTTGCTGAGAACCATTTAATACAAAGGGTCAATGCTCAGCTGGGAGGACCCGTCTTCCTGTCCTGTGGATTTACCACCTACCACCGAATGGACGGGGTTCATGAACGTCTTTCTCATGCTAGGTTTTTTTTTTTTCTTTCCAAAGAAGCCTTGGCTCTCCATCAGCAGAGGAGTGTTAGTGTGGGCTTTTGGCCAGGAGAAGAAATATTTTCATTACCTCAAACTGGCTGCTACAGTTGTATCTGTTAAGAAGGAATTTTTTAACTGTAAACTAAGTTGAAAGTTGAGGTTCAATATTAGACACGTCGTACAATAAGCAAGTACAATATTAATGACCATGGCATGACTTTACCTGACTCTCCTTATTAAGCAGGTATTTATCAAAGACCCTCTTCTAATTATATAGCCTTCATAATTTCTCATAAAACTTAGTTTGATATATTAGAGTGTACTGCAATGAGCGATCCTTATTTAGGAGTCAGACCATTTGGCTATCATATTTTCACAATAGGAAATAGAAAGAAAATATTCTTTATATACACTAGTACCCTTGCAGTGCCTGCCTTGAACAGGAAATAGAGTCAGACTCTATGTAAAGGCATGGGGATGCACTTGGACACTCTGACAACTTTGACTCTCGGAATCATAGTGTGAGAAAGTAGCACACTGTGGGTACACATTCTGCAGTCCTTCGGTCGCTGAGAGCAGAAGACAGTGGATCTGACCTGGAGTGAATCCTACCAGGAGACAAGACAGTTACAAGGATTTGGGACCTGGTGATACGCATTTCCTGAGACCGACTCGGGTAAGCACATGATGCAGGAGGAAGTAGACTGCTCAGGACCCACGAACGGCATTAACTCCAAAGCCAGTCCTTCTCTCCTCCCTCCTTCTCGCTCTTTCCCATCACTCATCAAAATGATGTCCTGGCTCCTCTTCCATTCACCTGCTATGAAGAGGCCACAAGTTCTGGGGAGCTGAAATTCTGTAAGCTTTAGTCATTGTGGAAGAGCATGAAAGTGCTGCAGGGGGAGAGAGGGCATGTCCCAAGGAAGCAGCTCACCACACTAGCTGTCCAAGACCAGAATTCAGTAGAGGGCTGAATGGCCAAAACTGTCCTGGCAGCAGTACCACTTCCCACTCATATTAGTCTATCATCTCTATCCAGGGGTACATGGGAACCATTGGCCACCACTCTCTTCGGCAACATCCAGCTTCAAGGAGTTTGTATCTACCATAGAGGTAGTATTGTAACTGGGTGTTCTACCTGGAAGCAGGCTGTTGGTCATTTCCCAGCAGCACCTTAGGATGAGCTGAATGTGTAAGGCTGACTTAGCAGACATTTTTATTGTAGAGGCCATGGCTATCTAAAGAAAGTATGGAGAGGACAAGGGAGTTTATTGCCATGGCTGATCTACAGCTCCCTCCCATAGCATCCTACAGCACGGCAGGATGGATTGCTCAGTATATATCTCTGATGTTAGCCCAGGTATAACCCTATCTTATGTATTTTTAGTAAAGGACAAGCTGTATACAGAGGAACCCCTGTGAGAGAAGCTGGTGCAACCCACTCTGTGGCTCCCCTTTCCTCCTGTCCACTCCTCGCTCTCTCTTCCCACCCTAGTATCTACAAATTGAGGCCACTTCCAGGTAGCCCCTTCGATAGGTGAAGGAGGCTCCTGTGCACTGCAGTCATTCTTGAGATGAACACTGGTGCATGGTGATTAGGAGTCCCAGTTTGGAAGATAGCATGGTTTGATTCAAACTGTGAGAGACTAAGCTGTTGAGGCCCTGGGTAAATGACCCAACATTGCTGTTTTCTATGTAGAAGAGAAGACAGAAGTGACAAGACCTGCTTCTCTGGATTGCTAAAAAGATTGAGTAAAAAAAAAAAAAAAAGGGTCTACTGAGACCGTTCTTTAGCAGTAAATAAGCATAGCCAACATCGTGAATATTACCGGAGTGGAGCTTCTGCTCTTGGATGTCATTGTCCTAACATAGATGCTTCAGACACAGAGAGCTTATAGTTAATGCAAGGAAAAACAATATCAGAATATCAATATTAGCATGGTCAAAATCATGTGTTGACTTGAATGATAGTTTGTAAGATAATTTTCCCTTTGAAAATAATAAAGATGGCATGACTCTGAAATAATTTGTTTCCCTGGAAGAGTGTGCCTAGGTTTCTCTCTCTCTGTGTCTTTCTCTCTGTCTCTGTCTCTGTCTCTGTCTCTGTCTCTGTCTCTCTCTCTCTCTCTTTCTCTCTCTCTCTCTACACACACACACACACACACACACACACACACACACACACACATACACACACACTATCTAGAATACTAAAGGTACGCAGATATGCTCATTTGGAGAGTTGTGGAAGAGAACATTAAGACTGTGGCAAGAGGTACCTTTCTGTCAATTTGGATATTGTATAAACTCTCAGAAATACTAGATAACATCAACCACAACCACAATACAACACAACACAACACAACACAACACAACAAAACACACTGTAGATAAGTGAGGCGGCTTCAAGCTGTGGATGTGTGCACTTGGTTTTATCAGGAAGCAGTGAGAGCTCAGACAACCACGCTGAAGAGGTGTCCCCCCAGAGAACTTCTCACTACAAGTGAGATCTGTTTCTATGCTTCAAAAGTGCAAATGGGTCCATTGTTTGCAGGGGAACAGCACGTTAAGCTGGTTAATTTTTGTGGCTCTAGATATAAAACACAGATGTCCATTCAGGGTTAGTTCTTAAGAACAAAAGGAAAGAGAGTGAAGTTTCTGGCCTGGGGCTGAATTCCAGCTCCACCACGCCTTCAAGGTGTAATGAAGTTTACCACCTATTAGACTCAGGGTCTTAAGGGTTGATTTGCTAATTACATAAGTAAATAAACCCCATGCCTCTATTGCCTGGAACACTTTATTTTTCTTCAGGGTATCCACATATTAAAAAGGATTCCCAGAATTCCTGGATTTGTTCAGAGGGAGCCTTGCTAATGGTGGTCTTTTCTGCAACAGAAAAGGTTCTAGGACATGCCATCTAGACTGCTTCATATTCATCCCACACACTTACCATATAACAGTTTTCCATAAATGCTTCTTGAACTCGGTGGCCAAAACCGCACACTAAAGAGAACTTTTACACATGCTAGGTACGGAAAGGCTGACTGAGTGTGTGCTATTCTATCAGCTGCTCTTGGCACTGTGAAATGAACTAGGCTTCTGAGACACTGAGATCTGAGTTAGAGAGAAAGTGAGCCCCTTTGATGTCTCCACAAAGTTGTGAATGTCTGATTCTCAGCGATGAGAACTCGGCAGCCTACAATTAGCTGTACTCGGTGGCTGGCTGCTTTCTCTTGTCTTCATAAATGTTCAACACGATCTCTAAAATTAGTGAGGTGCTGCCAGAAGGGAAGGGCACATTGCTCAAGTGGTATCCGGTTCCACCTTGCAGTCTTTTACCCAAATGGCCTTGTGCTAATCTTTAAGACTGTTTTCCTCAATTTGAAAAAAAAAAATAGTAAACACAATAATGCAGCCTTCAAAGGAAGGTGCTGGGCTATGATGGACAAATAATGTAACATTATTTTGTACATTGTGGAGTACTGTACAGAAAGATCTGATCAGTATCTACAATGGAAGTTGCTGGCTTCCCAAAGAAAGTTCTGCAAACATGGGCTAGAGGAGATGCTTGCTTCTGTGGTTCTAACTTCAGACACATCCTTAGGATCTTCTTTGGGAGATTTAGCCTCTGGCTTAGGCTGGTTGATTGGTTGTTGTTGTTGTTTTGTTTTGTTTTGTGTTTTTGTTTTGTTTCATTTTTCAGAGTCCTTGGCCCATCCCAGCAATCTAGCACATGAGTCTAATTCAGTTTTGCTCCATGCATCAGAGAGTTTTAAGGCAGCTATTAAAACACCACATGGAAAAGCTTTGCAGGGAATTCTACTCTGCAGAGAAACCACAGAAACCACGACACACCTTAACTCTCTCCCTGCCCCCACCAGTTGGCTACAATTACAGCTCCATTATGCTGGCGCTCTCCAACCAGTTTTATTGCTTGGAGCAAAATCCGAGGTCCAAAGTGAACTTCAGAACATAAAAAGTAAGGCAGGCTCAGAAAAAGAAACATGTTTCTTTGGCTTTTCAAACAACAAATATTACATATCAGAGACATTCTTCTACCAGACGGGACCGGGGAGGGCCAAGCAGAGTCCTACTAATTGCTCCACAAAATGTAAAATTGGAATCAGGGACTCACCCCAAAGAAAGGGCTCTCTTTTCATCAGCACACATTGAAAGGGATGCTCTTTCATCAACTCCTTCCTCGGGCACTGGGCCTCCTTCCCTCAGATCCCTCACAGTTGAGTCACTACCTTCCATGTTAAAACTTCTGACAGATTCCCAAGATGCAGTTGTACCTGGTATAGCTCTTTCCTCCACATGTCCAGCCTCCCACCTCATCTGAAATGTTGCCTGTCCACTAAGCTTTGTATCGTATTCTGTGCCTTGACGTGAGACTTACCCAGAGGAAGCAAAACAAATGCTGTGGCCGTCCTTGAGCTGCTACTTAGATAATGGGCATGGAAAATCCATGTTCTTGCAGTTAGTTCAAGGGTTCCCCCTCCCCCCACACACAACCCAGCATGTGATTTGCTACAAGAACACTGATCATGGTTAATTCCTCCATCTGCCTGAATGAGGACACAATACCCCAGGATACTTCTGACAAACCCAAGGACCCAAGACTAGTCTGGTCACAAAGTCTATCCTATTATATCCAATTCAAGGAAATCTCCAGCAGATGACAATATTTTGAAGACAAAACTGCAGTCCCTACTGTTTTGTGAGCGGGACAGAGATGCTTTGCCTATGTATGCATTCTGTTTGTAGATCTAAAAATAGGTGTCTCCAAATTACATTGTGAGACAGAAGGGCCAAGAAATGGGGACAGATGGGGTGTCTCTAACTTCCCTATGGGTATATAAGAAAATATATGGTGCCCTATCTTGGGCAACAGCAAAGAGGCCACTGGGGTCACTGAGTTGGTTTCTTGCCTCAATTCAACAAAAATTAAGTTAACACTTTAGTTCAACAAGCCCTTACTAAATACGGCTGATGGAATAAACCGCAGAGAATACATAAACATAAGACAGCAGTTTGAAAGTAAGCAAGCAATGCATGTATCTCATCATAGGGGTGGCTTAGCCTAATCCCTTGTTTGGCCAGTTTATCAGGGGAGATAGGATTCTCTGTTTCTCCTCGAAGCTGTTCTAGGTGGCCATCCTTTCTTCTCCAGCTGTGTGGGATCCATGATTTGAGGAGGTAATCAAGAGGCAGATTTTTCTTTAAGTGGAGAAACTGGGATAGGACTCTAAATTGACAGTCAAGATCAATCAATCTCGGTGGGAGTGCAGCCCCTCCCACCAATCTCGGTGGTGATTGGCAAGATGTGTGGGTGCCTAATGAAATCCTTAAGCCCTCTCTTCCAAGAGTGCTTGAGAGTTTCTCAGGGTTCAGCTCAACTATCCTTTTGAAGGACTCTTCTAAGAGACAGATTAAAAGAAGCAGAGCTGAGCAGGAGGCAAGCCGGGGTTGAAGGTGGAGGAGTGGGGGACACACACAGGCAGGGCAATCAGGTCACCCATGGCCTTAGCAGGAGTAGTTCCAACCACTGGAACTGCCTCTGGCTCATTCCTCCATCCTCACACCCGCGTAACTCACACATCTCCTTTACAACACGAGCCTCATTTATAGCCCATGTAACAAGGCAGACCCAGTCAATGATCATGATAAATCTCAAGCCCTAGATCTGCTTATGGCTGTTAATTTTCTCCAATTACACAGGTACATGGGCTCCATTTATTGGCTATATCAGGGTAGTAACTCATAATAATTATTCCTTTCCTATTGGTTCCCTAACAGAGCTCTTACAATAGCTCTTTCAAAGGTGTAATAGAAAGAACACTGGACAGAGGACTGGAAACCCCTGACTATTAGTCCTGATTCCAGCCATGGGGTTTTAGAAAAAAAAATTGAATATTCACAACCTGATCTATGAGAAATAATAATGCTCTCATCAGAGTCATTCATTCATTCATTCATTCATTCATTCAACTAAGACCCATTGAGGAATGATTAACATTGAAATGGGCTTTGAAATAGAGTGGGTCGCCTAAGTCAACGAACCTCATTCAGCCACAGCCTCTGGAGAGTGAAAAGTTGCTCTATGTTCAAACATTTCATACCTAGAAATCAGTGTATGAAGCTTCCATATTGGTTATTACACTACTCGTGATAATTTATTCATTCATACTTTTTTGCTAGGAGGCACTTATGTGGTATGACTTTAGAAATGAAAGATATAAAGATAATCACACAAAACAAAGCTACACATAAACTGATGGAGTGAATACATATATGTACGACTATTCAGATGGAACTCAAAACACAATGCCAAATAAAGTCAAACCACAAAATTGGTTATTATCATGTGAGAGTACCTGTGCCCCAGTTCACTTTTTCACCCTCTGTGTCTAGGACAGCACCTCCGGCTTAGCGGTCTCAGGGTAATTATTACTCATTAGTGGAATCATATCCTGAGCGCTGCAGGCTTTTCTGAGTAGACTCAGGCTGAGACAATATGCACTGGACTCTGCTGTCTTTAGTTACAGTTGCTCACAAGAGCATGGGTAGGTGGTTATTTACTGGAGCGTGGGTAATGGTAACCTACAGTGGTTACACCGCTGAAGAAGGTGGTACCCTTCCTTCCAGCACCATTAACTGTCATCAGTCTCTCATGGAGATGTAGAGGCACAAAACCCTTTCCCTCTTCTGTGAAAAAAATGTTGCCAGGCTCAGTCTTGTGTAAGTAGCTGTAGCTGCAGTGAGCTCACGAGTGTGGCAGTCCCACTGTGTTCAGATGCACTGGTTACGGAGGTTGGCCCAACCTCAGGCTCTTGCCATCTCTCTGCCTCCCTGAGCCTTGGCTGCCAAGCAGGGTAGTAGGTATGTCTTGTTGGCTGCAAAGCACAGCACACAGTCACTCATTTTCTGCACTTGGAACATTTGCTAGATTAGGCTTTTGACTCTGTATGAAGTCTTCTACTCTCGTGCTCTCCCGTCTTCCCCAAATCAGCATGCCTACAATGGACTCCTTTACTTCTCTCATTGCCCTCAAACAGCCCAATATAAAAGTCTGTCCGCAAAGAGTTAAAAACCATGCAGTTGATTCTATTAACTTAGTTTCTCAAATTTCTGTGTCTTCTAGTCATCTCAGCTTCTGATCCTTCCCCCCATTTTCTTGGGTGTGTAGCCAATGACTTCTCTCCCCATTGAAACTGCCCCTTCCCCTTGACTTTATTATTTGTATTCATTTTAATTAAAATAAAATTACATCACTTTTGCCCTTTCCATTTCTCCCTCCAGGCCCTCCTGAATGTTTCCTCAGATCTCTGCCTTGCTCAGCCCAGTCTCTTTNTTTTTTCTTTCAGATGTAATATCTGGGTGCCAGGAGTTCTCCATTGTTCTTCTCCCAATGACCTCCCCTTTCTACATATCCAAGTGGTTAATAGAACATTAATTTAAAAGGAAAGAAATAATGTTTCCAATTGAACTTAATTACTTGATGAAGCCATGTCAAACTTCTATGTTTTAGAGTGCGCGCCAAGAAATCTTTCCTATTGGATTAATTTAAAACAGTATGTCAAGTACAGTTGCCCACTATGTCAAACAAAATTGACTTCTAGCTGCTTGTTCATTCTGATGAAATCTTTCCCTGACCATGTAAACTCAGATGACTTTAAAGACCTTTTTTCCTGGTAGCTGAATTGTAAAACAGAGAGGAAACTTTTAACATTCCTGCTTTTGTTGCAAGGATTATGAGAATAATTATAAGATTATAAGATTACAAGAATGATCTGAATTGGAAATTACTTGGATAGATAGATAAGGCCAAGAAAAGTGATATTGCATAAGGAGCTGAAGGCTGACTTTGAGTGACACTACCCTTGAATAGGTGAAGGGGCCTCTACAGGGTAAGCCATGGAATGTGAATGTATGTGCCCAGCTGACTGAGGCTGACACTGACTAGTCAACAGTCAGGCTCCACCTCACACATCACCAAAACTTCAAAGACATGGTTAAAATATATAATCTCTGATATGATTGCCATTGTCAACTTATTTTCCTCTAACCCTTTCGTAAGGTAATGCCAAATTCATCAGCTGTGCATGACAAGGAAGACAATAAGTAGTTTTGATATTTTGTTTTTATAGTGACAATAACAAGTATAAAGAAATGTGTTCTTGTTCAGCATGATCGTCTACCTGACAGGATTAGAATCACCTAGAAGACAAACTCTGACCATGCCTGTGAGACTATTTCCAGAGAGGTGTAACTGAAGCAGAAAGACTCCCTTTGAATGTTGGTAGCACCCTCATGGGCTGGGGTTCCAGACTGAATGAAAAGGGGACCCCTGCTGGGCACCAGCCTTCTTCTCTGCTTCCTGACTTTCATGTGATGAGACTAGTGGCCTCATGTTTCTGTTCGACAGCAAAGCCAGAGGGGCTCCCAACTTACTGGATCAAACCCTCAAATGCTTGAGGCAAAATAAACTCCTCATCATTAAACCACCTTCACTGGGTAATTTGTCACAGCCACAAGAAATGTGACAAATGGACCAGCATCTGAAATAGGTGACAGGAACAAAGGAATAGGTCAATTCAATGTCACTACACTGAATGAATGTAGTCACAAGTTGGGGAAGTGCTTTTCAGTTCAATATACACTGAGTGAGAAATGTCTATATTGCCTGGGCCACCCCAGGTCATACGTTATAATTATATTTAACAGAAAATGAATAAGGAAAACACTCAAAGGGGATGGTTAGTGTTGAAGACGAGGAAAACCAGGAAACAAAATTTATCTAGACATTTAGAAAGCATTTTATAAGTTTTCCTACCAAAATATTGAGTTACCATAGAAGTAGAAGAAAGATTTGTCATGGTGAATATCTGGCTTGGAGACAAAGGTGAGGTTAAATGGGGCATTCTCTGCGTGGAGACATGTTAACAGTAGGGAATTCTGGGAACTGGCCTTGGATGATGGAACTTATTAACAGCCACAAAGGATATGAAAATGGACTCCATAGTGAGGTCGAAAGTGATGTGAGATTATTTTCTTTGCCATGTGTCTCACTGATTTCATTTTACAGATGGAGAGTCCGATGTGGAGACTTATCCAGGAGACGCATGGCTAACATGATCCAACTAACAGATGAAGGGTCCTCCTCCTCTGCCTTGTTTTTGCTATCAGCTGCGACAAGGAGATGGTGCTAAGGGAATGGGTGAGTAAGTCAAGGAGGTATCCTAAATCTTTGAGAAATCAGATATGCCCATGAGATTCAGAAGACTGGTAAGTGAATTCATCCCAAATTGTAGCTTCTAGTGTGGAGGTTCTACTATCAATCTCAGCAAATGCATGACTTCCTGCTGCTATAAGAGGCCTCTATTCCAGCCCTGGGCCAAATATGTATTTACCATGTGCAGAGAGAGGTTATCTGGAAGTAGAAGACAGACATTCCCTACTTATAAAGCCAATGAGTCTACACTTGGAAAGCTGGGTTCAGTTTTAGACACAAGCAAAGGGGTTAGAAGATTTGGCAAGAGCCATAGAGTGAAGAAAGGGGCAAAGGCGGGGAGCTACTAAAACAATATTAGGATAGAGATGGGGAAATATTCTGATAAAAATGATGGGAGGTGGGGTTGGGAAGATGGCTCAGCAGTTAAGGGTATTTACTGCCTTGACTGATGATCTGAGTTCAGCCTTAAAGACCTACATGGTACAAGGAGAGGACCTGTGTTGTCCTCTGACCTCTGTGCATGCCCCCAAAACCCATTTAGTAAGTAAATAAATAATGGTAGAATTAAACTTATCAGATAACTCACAACCTCATAAATTGTCAATAAGAAAAGATTGGTGCAATTCCTTCAGGCATATGTAAGGTAGTAGTTACTAAATTAAACATAGGCTCTTCGTACAACATAGTATTTCTAGACTTAAATATCTTTCCCCGGGGGATGAGTGCATATGGTGAAAGTGAAGCTTATATATGTATATATACAACATGCTCCCTCAAAGATAAGCCAAGGACCATATGAAGATAATGTATAGAAAAAGCTAGAGGGCATTTATACAATGAATGAAAAAGAACACACTAGTCACTGCTGTAAAAACATGCGTGAACAAAGCATGTACCCAGAGGAATGCTGGGGATGCTTCTGAGTGACCACGAAACAGAAAACATCAGAATAAGAATAAATAGACTTTACCCAAGGAGAGAAAATGAAGAAGAGTTTCAAAGGTCTACTAAGAAGTGAAAGGATGCTGTGACATAAGACAGGGGGAAAAGTACACAGGAGGAAAGACAGTGAGCCCAATGTGGTTTCAGCTTTGAAACTTCCTGACCTAGAGAGGTAAAGCTGAAGTGACTTCTAAATGAAGGCCAGACAGAAGGTGCTAGTTCTGCCCCCAGAACAATCTCATAGCCTCTGTGAGCCTCAAATCCTGCTGCAGGTTTTGGTGAGACAGTGATTCTGCTAGTAGTTGGGGGGGTAGTGGGGAGACATCTCCATTTTAGACTCAGGAGGTGGCTTGACTGGGGAAATTGTCTCACTGAAAAATGAGTCTCTTTTTCTTAAACTATGTGACCTGGAGGGTTGTGGCCAGGCACTTGAGAGAGAATGCATTGTTAAAACTGAGCTACTCTGGGGGTCTGAGATCAGGGAAAATCCATAGGTCAATGAGACAGTTTGGCTTGCCTCAGCTTCTGAATGGGAGGAAAAGATGAGCATTGACAAGCTGAAGGGAGCAGGTGGCAGAAGGTTGAGTTAGGTTGGGGTCATGGCTAGGAATAGAGAGACAGAGAGAGAGACAGAGACAAAGAGAGACAGAGACAAAGAGAGACAGAGAGAGAGGCAGAGAAAGACAAGAGTCACAGAGACAGAAAGACAGAGAGAATATGTGTGAGTGTGTGTGTGTGCACACATGTGGGGAATTGCAGGCTGGTCTCCAGTCGAGCTGAGGTCTGAACCCCAATGGTCATAATTCACCTACATAACACGGTAGGCATTCCCTCATGCTCCTGGAACTCTGGACCCTGCCTAAGGTATCACCTCCCACAGCCCTCACAAGAGAAGCATGGTCAGTAGTCACATAAGCACTGGCCCAAGCTTCTGACCATGTGTGTGTGTGTGTGTGTGTGCATGTGTGTGAGAGTGTGTGGGCGCATGTGTATGTGAGTGCACATGTGTGTGTGTGTGTATGTGTGCATGAGAATGTATGTGCCTGAGTGCGTGTGTGTGTGTGTGTGGCGTGCATGTGTGTGTTTAGAGTATGCATGTGTGTGTCTGTGTGTGAATATGTGGACACATGCATGTATATGTGAAGGCCAGAGATAAACCTCAGGTACAGTTCTCAGGAGTTATTAACCTTGCTTTTGAAAGAGAGGGTCTTTCATTGGAACCTGGGGATTACCAACGTAGTAAGGATCTCGAGGGATCCTTCTGGCTCATTATATAGTTGATTAGCACTGAATTCAGGTCTTTCTGCTTCTGTGAAAGCATTTGATGGACTGAGCTTTCTTACCAGTGCCTGTCCTCTAGTTGATAGACTGAATTCTGAAGCCACCTAGTGTCATTCACTACTATAAATCCAGCAATCCTGAATTACCAGGAGTGTACATGATACCTATAGTTGAATCCCTTTAGCATGAAGTCAAGTCTTCCACTGGCACACATCTCAGGGCTAGGGCTGCTGTCTACACTCAGCCACAGTAGTTGGGAGGACACCTCTAGCTAAGACAGACATCCCAGAGGGTATGATCTGGGGGGTCTTAACAATTGAGAGAACCTGCTCAGCCCCAGACTGTAAAGCTAAGTGTGGCCAGCAGAGGCTTCAGGAACACAAAGAGGAAAAGTTATGGTGAAGATAATATGCAGGTGCTTGTCTCATACAGAAGCAGCAACAGCAGAAACCATAGGAAAGAGGAGTCCACAGTATAACTGACCCTGCCCTGCCCTGCCCCATCTGCATACCTGGCAATGCTAGTTTTCAAGGACACAGAACGATGTTTATCTACCTTTTCATTTTTAAAAAGTATATTCTTTTAGCTTCTTTTTGATTGCTGTCATAAAATACCCCATCAAAAGGCAACTTAGGGGAAACAGTTTATTTCATCTAATTCCAGGTTCCCATCTATCACTATGGAGGAGTCAAGGTAGGAGTTTCAAATAACTAGCCATATCACATCTGGAGCAGAGAGCAACCAGTATGTATGTGTTTGCTTACGTGGTTGCTTGTAGCTAGTTATATTTCTCCACTCATTATGGTTCAGGATCCTTTGCCTAGGGATGATGCCACCCACAGTGGGATGGTTGTTCCTACGCCAATAACTTATTTACGACAATCTCAACAGGGTTGTCCTCAGACCAACTCAACAATAACAACCTCACTGAGACTTTCTTCCTAGGAAATTTTAGGTTGAGTCTAGTTGAAAACTAAAGCTAATTATTGCAGATATTTACCAGACTTTTTACTTTATTATATGTAAAAATAATTCTAAATGGTATGTTATACTTCTTCACACATTTACCTAATTTTATTTATAATTTTTCTATTTTTGAGCAATATTTTAATCTTACTTTCTCTTTTGTCTGTTTTACTTTGTTTCTTTCTTTCTACAAATTGTAATATTTTGATTAAACCTATTGACTTTAAAATATTTTGTTGTGTTTTTAATTTGTTTATAAGTTATTTACTTCACATCTGATCTCAGCCTCCTCTCCCTCCACTCCCCTAAGAGTCTTAGCTAGAGGTGTCCTCCCAACTACTGTGGCTGAGTGTAGACAGCAGCCATAGCCCTGAGATGTGTGCCAGTGGAAGACCTGACTTCATGCTAAAGAGATTCAACTATAGGTATCATGTACACTCCTGGTAATTCAGGATTGCTGGATTTATAGTAGTGAATGACACTAGGTGGCTTCAGAATTCAGTCTATCAACTAGAGAAATATAACTATTTTCCCTCCTCATCTACCCCTCTTCTACTTCTCCTCAGAAAAGAGGAGGCCTCCTGTGATGGTTTGTATATGTTTGGCCTAGGGCATAGTACTGTTAGAAAGTGTAGCCTTGCTTAAGTAAGTGTGTCACTGTGGGCATGGGCTTTAATACTCTTGTCCTAGTTGCCTGGAAGTCAGTCTTCTACTGTTGGCCTTAAGAACAAGATGAAGAACTCTCATCTCCTCCTACACCATGCTTGCCTGGATATTGCCATGCTCCTGCCTTGATAATGGGCTGAATCTCTGAACCTGTAAGCTCACCACAATTAAATGTTGTCCTTATAAGAGTTGCTTTGATCATGGTGTCTGTTCACAGCAACAAAACCCCAACTAAGATACTCCCTGTGAATACCAACCAGCTTTGGCATATCAACTTGCACTAAGATTAGGTGCATCTTCTATTGAGGCTAGACAAGGCAGCCCAGTTAGGAGAAAGGTATACAAAAGCAGGCAATGTTGTCAGACAGCCACTGCTCCTTCTTTAGAAGTCCCACGTGAAGACCCAGTTACACAGATATTGCATACGTGCTGGGGGCCTGTGTCTGTCCCACGCACACTCTATGGTGTCAGTCTCTATGAACCCCTATGGGATAAGATAGGGATGTTGTAGTGTCATTGACCCCTCTTGCTCCTTCAATCCTTCCTCCCCCTCTTCCACAGGATTTCCCAAGCTCCCTTTGTTTGGTGGTGGGTCTCTGCATTTGTTTCCATCAGTTGCTGTGTGAAGCCTCTCTGACAGTTTTGCTAGGCTCTGTCTGCAATATATCATCATAGTCAGGGGTGGGCTCCCTTTCCTGGCATGGGTCTTAAGCTGGGACTCATGACTGGCCATACATGCATCACCTTCTCTATGAAATTCAGTTGAAGATGGAATCTCAGAGTCCTTTTGATTTTCATTTCCCCGATGACTAAGGATGTTGAACATTTCTTCTAGTGCTCTTGGCTATTAGAGATTACTTTATTGAGAAGTCTGTATTTAGATCTATACACCATTTTTCTTTAAATTGGGCCTTTGGTTTGTTAATGTTTAGTTTCTGGAGTTCTTTATACTTGGGATATTAGCGCTCTGTCAGACGTGGTGTCAATGCATTCAAAAGTATTCCCTTCTTTCTATTAGATTTAGTGTATACAGTTTTATGTTTTGTGTTGAGGTCTTTGCTCCACTTGGACTTGACTTTTGTGCAGGGAGATAGATATAGATCTATTTGCATTCTTCTACATGCATCCAGTTAGACCAGCAACATTTGTTGAAGATGTTTTCTTTTATCCATTGTATTGTTTTGGCTTCTTTGTCAAAAATCAAGTGTTCATAAATGTAGGGATTTACTTCTGGGTCTTCGATGGGATTCCATTGTCTGTTTTTATGCCAGTATCATGTTCTGTGTCACTATTGCTCTCTAGTACAGCTTAAGATCAGGGGTAGTGATACCTCTATAAGCTCTTCATTGTTCTATTAATTGCTTCAGATATCCTAGGCTTTGTCCCATGTTCTTAATTTTTAAAATTAAAAAAATTTTCTTTTGGTTTTTTGGAGACAAGGTTTCTCTGTATAGCTCTGGCTCTCCTGGAACTCACTTTGCAGACCAGGCTGGCCTCGAACTGAACTCAGAAGTCCGCCTGCCTCTGCCTCCCAAGTGCTGGGATTAAAGGCGTGTGCCACCACACCCGGCGTTTTAAATTTTTATTCTTATATTTATCTAATTTTGTTTTTGAACTTTTTCAGTATTGGGAAGCCCTGTTTTTGTGTGTGTTTTTTTTCTTAATTTAGGAAATTTCTTGTTCTTTTTCCTTCCTCACCATCAAATTTTTCTTTATTCTTTGTTTTTCTTTGTTAAACCCATTTCTCCTTTTGACCCACTCTACATTATACTGGTTAGTTTTATGTGACCATGATACAAACCAGAGACATCAGAGAGAAGGGATGTCAATCTAGAAAATGGCTCCATTCCTTCAGTCTCTGCTCCACACTTTGTCTCTGTAACTTCTTCCATGAGTATTTTGTTTCTCCCTCTAAGAAGGACCGAAGTATCCATACTTTGGTCTTCCTTCTTCTTGAGCTTCATGTGTTTTGCAAATTGTGTCTTGGATATTCTGAGCTTCTGAGCTAATATCCATTTATCAGTGAGTGCATACCATGTGTGTTCTTTTGTGATTGGATTACCTGACTCAGGAAGATATCCTCCAGATCCATCCATTTGCCTAAGAATTTCATAAATTCATTGTTTTTAATAGCTGAGTAGTATTCCATTGTGTAAATGTACCACATTTTCTGTATCCATTCCAGGACACCTGGGTTCTTTCCAGCTTCTGGCTATTATAAATAAGGGTGATATGAACATAGTGGAGCATGTGTCCTTATTACATTTTAGTGCACCTTCTGGGTATATGCTCAAGAGTGGTATTGTTTGATTCGGTAGTATTATGTCCAATTTTCTAAGGCCTGCCAAACTGATTTCCAGAGTGGTTGTAACAGCTTGCAATCCCACCGGCAATGGAGGAATGTTCCTCTCTCTCCACATCCTTGCCAGCATCTGCCCTCATCTGAATTTTTGATCTTAGCCATTCTGACAGGTGTGAGGTGGAATCTCAGGGTTGTTTTGATTTGCCTTTCCCTGATGATTAAGGATGTTGAACATTTTTTTAAGGTGCTTCTCAACTATTCGGTATTCCTCAGTTGAGAATAACCACCAAACCCAAACACTATTGTGGATGCCAACAAGAGCTTGCTGACAGGAGCCTGATATAGCTGTCTCCTGAGAGGCTCTGCCAGTGCCTGACAAATACAGAAGTGGGTGCTCACAGCTATCCATTGGACGGAGTACAGGGTTCCCAATGAAGGAGCTAGAGAAAGGACACAAGGAGTTGGAGGGGTTTGCATCCCCATAGGAAGAACAATATGAACTAACCAGTAGCCCCAGAGCTCTCTGGGACTAAAGCACCAACCAAAGAAAATACATGGTGGGACTCATAGCTCTAGCTGCATATGTAGCAGAGGATGACCTAGTAGGTCATCAATGGGAGGAGTGACCCTTGGTCCTGTGAAGGTTATATGCCCCAGGACAGGGGAAGCTGGAGTGGGTGGCTTGGTGAGCAGGGGGAGGGGGGAAGGAATAGGGGGTTTTCAGAAGAGAAACCAGGAAAGGAGATAACATTTGAAATGTAAATAAATAAAATATGGAATTAAGAAAGAAAGAAAGAAAGAAAGAAAGAAAGAAAGAAAGAAAGAAAGAAAGAAGGAAAATGGCTCCATAAGATCAGGCTTTAGACAAGCCTGTAGTGTATTTTCTTAATTAGGGATCAGTGGGGGGATGCCCCAACCATTGTGGGTGGGGACATTCTTGGGCTGGTGGTTCAGAGTTCCAGAAGGGAGCAGCCTGAACAAGCCATAGGAGAGCAAGCCTATAAGCAGACCTGTCCAAGGCCTCTGCATCAGCTCCTGCCTCCGGGTTCCTGCCCTGTGTGAGCTCCTCCCCTCTCTGCTTTTGATGATGAACTGTTATGGAACTATGAGCAAAATAAACCTTTTTCTCCACAAGTTCTTTTTGGTCATGGTGTTTCACCACAGCAATAGTAACTCTGACTAAGACAAATACCTCTGTTCTTTTTCTCATTTATTTATTATTTCTACAGTTAGCCTACATAATTTTCATGGTCAGAGCATGGTCCCAGTAGTTTTCTCTTGCAGCTTTGGGACCACTGCTGGCATGACTGTAAGCTGCAACTGATTTTAAGTTTGCTTCTATATTTCACATGGCTTAGTGTAGCTGTTGCTACAGTCCATTTCCTCCTCACAGAATGGTACTCATAATAGAACCTTTATGAGTAAGCTATTCATTAATAAAATCTTCACTCAAATCCAGAAGAGATATCCAAACTAATAGCTGTGCTAATTGCAACACAGCGGCACAATCAACATAAAGAAGCCCTGTAACAAGACTCCTCTAAAAGATCACACCTCCTCAGCTACTGAACTCACAGATGCTGAACTAAGTCTAAGGATAGGTGAATATGTCAAAGGTTTACTGATAAAAGTGATCAATGACATGAAAAGGGAATCAATGAATAGGTGGATGTACTCAATAAAGGGCTCAGAGAGAAAAGTCAACAGAAAAAAGTCAAAAAACAAAAACAAAAAACAAGCAACATAGAGGAAAAATTCAGCAAGGAAATTAAGATTTAAAAAGCAGAAACATTGGAAATGTCGAAGTCAATGAATGAAATGAAAAACAAACAAACAAAAACAAAACAAAAGAAAAACAAAACCCTCACTGGAAAGCTTTGCCGATAGCTTCAGAAACATAAAATACTGAGCAATAATTCCAATCGAGCCAGTAAGAGGCCTCTACAGTGAGAAATTTATGATGCTTAATACACTGAAGAAGAAACTGGCAGGTGGAAAGACCTCCCTGCTCCTGGACAGACAGAAGAAACTAGTGTGAATGGACAGACAGAAGAAACTAGTGTGAATGGGTATATTGCCAAAAGCAATGCACACATCCAATGCCATCCCCATCATAGTCCCAATGACATTGCTTACTGAACAAGAAAATAAAAATCCCCAAATTCATATGAAATCATAAAAGATCTCAATTAGCCAAAGCAAATCTTGGCAGAGAGAATGATGCTGTTGGCATCATGGTTCGATCTCAAATTATATTTCCAAGCCAAACATCTCATTGTAGCAGCACAAAACAGACAGGTTAGGATAGAGGACCCAGAAACAAACCCACACAGCTACAGCCATGCACTTTTTCGATAAAGCTGTCAAAAGCATACGTCTTTAACAAATCGTGCTGAGACAAGTGGTACTGCAATGGCACCTGCACGTCCAAGTTCATTGCTGCACCTTTCACAATGGCAACAGGAAGGACCAGCCTAGTTATCCATTAACAGGTGAATGAATAAAGACCATGTGGTATATCTAGGCACTGGAATTTTATACAGTCCTAAAGAAAAATGACATCATGACGTTTGCAGGAAAAAGGATGCAACTGGAAACCATTTTGCTAAGTGAAAATAAGCCAAACTCAGAAAAATAAACATTGCATGGTTTTGCTCATACAAGGAACGTAGACTTAAAATGTGTGTGTGTTTGCATGTATGTAGTCATATGTATGTTTTGTTTATTTATGAGGAGTGATGAAACTAGAAAGGGGATGATAAGGGAGGAAGAGAGTTGTAGAGAGGTGAGAAGAATAGTTAGTGATGGAAAACATGTGATAGAAACTACAAGTTGGGATAACTGGAATAACTGGGGGAAAGAGGCAGGGGAACATCCAGAAAGGTCTGGGGAAGGGGTGTGAGTGAGACCGAAGTCCAGCGATGCGGATGCATGACCAGGTAGCAATGAATCCATTAGGCCACCTCAAAGAATGAAGCAATATGAGAACATACATAAAAGCTAAGATGTAAAAGGTGTATTTTGAAACACGATATCAATTCTAAGAGAAATGCTATCTGGTTATGCAACAATTGCATGGAAATGGGTTTACTGTTAGTCCACTACAGTGGACTAATCTGATTCAATGTGTTCAGTCCCAAATGCTAGTCTCATTGTGGTTCATAACACAAGAATGAAAACTGACTAAAAAGTAAAAGATTAGTTACAATTTATACATTATAAATTTTATACCATATTATATTTATATAAGCATATATTATAATTTATTGACATATGATATATGATATTTGACATGATATATGACAAGATTAAATGATGTATGATGAATGATACATGATATATGATACATGCTATGATACATGCTATGTGAAACATGGTATGATATATGATATGGGCTATATGATACATAATATATAATTTGTGATATATGTACATGATATATGATATAATGTACCATGATGCATGATATGTAAGATATATTACATATGATATACATGTATATATGCTACATTGTATCATGTATATAAATATGTATTTATTTATATGTATTATAAATTTATTTCATAATATTTTATTGTATATATAGTAAATATAAATATATTTATATATAAATATGACATAAATATTTTAACATACAAATTATGACATTAATTTAGAAAAATTAAGTCAGTTTAATATGACATTGCAAGAATTTTATCAGTTATTTAATAATAAAGTAATTACATGTGCTCAAATCTCTGAGGGTATGAGGTCTAAGAAAAGCTTTAACTGTAATACTAAAAGTTTAGCAAAAACTGAAAGACTTTTGAGTATGCTGAGAACACCAATAAGGGCTCTGTGCAGCACCACACACACACACACACACACACACACACACACACACACACACACACTGATTTATTGGTTATAGGTTTGATGGGAAAGCTGTGGTTGAGCCCAGTGCTGTTGAGCTCATTGTACTTAGCCAAAGTCTCATTGAAGGAGTGAAAGTCAAGCTAACCAAAAGACTACACCACATTCTGAAAACTCAACACACAATTCTGAAATTATCAGAACAATTTGATGAATAATAAACTAAAAAGCCTATCATCTGACAAGCTATTTACCAAGATATAGCTTAGTGAATAAAACTGATTTATGGTTTCATACTTGTCTTAATTGACATAGGATGACTCTTCAAATATTTTGTATGTTCAGTTCTGGATGAAGACAGGTTAGGGGAAAGATGAGGATTCTAGAATGGTGCTGATTAGAAATTGTGAGGTGAGACTGAAGGGTTAGAAGCAAAGAACAGGCAAGAGTTGCTGTCCATTTTTTTGTTTTTGTTGTTGTTTGTTTGTTTGTTTTGTTTTTGAGACAGGGTTTCTCTGTGTAGCTCTGGCTGTCCTGGAACTCACTTTGTAGACTAGGCTGGCATCGAACTCAGAAATACGCCTGCCTCTGCCTCCCAAGTGCTGGGATTAAAGGCATGTGCCACCACTGCCCGGCTGCTGTCCATTTTCATGATGGGACCACCGGGATGATTTTTAATGATACTGCATAGGACAGTCATAGCAAAGGCTTGTTCAGTCATGAGTATGTTGAGCTTGAAGTCTATGTATAAAGTGACATTAGAAATAAAGGCTATGCATAAAAATACAGGCTATGTGTGCCTTCCACTGCCACGCATTTTGCTGAGTTGCTATTGCAGACAGCAATAACACTGTCCTCAAGTGCTCCTTCTCATGCAATGTTACCAGGACTTCCTTCAGCAAACACATCTGAGCTCCTCCACAAGCCAGACAGGGATCTGGCATCCCCTAGAGAAAGAGCCAGTGGTTGTCCTCTCAGAGCCTGGTCTCCTGTGGTGGGAAAACTGTTTGAGAGATGATGACCTAATTCAAAGTATATATACAACCTGTCCTTCCAAGGGGGCATCTGGGGAGTAGAACATGAAGGAGGCATGCGTGGACAAGCTAGGCTCACATAACTTCTAGGCACAGCAAAACAAAGTTCAAGGTAGCCCCATGTTGTCTGATGGCTTTAGGATCACCCCAAAGGCTGGGGTTACAGTGGGCCTGGTGACAGGGTGAAACAAAGTCAGGAGAGGCCAGAATCACCCAACAGGCATTTGTTAGGATCATGTTGCTGCTTTACTGAGAGTGGAGGTTGAGGCAGGGAGCACAGGAGGAACAGAGAAGCTGTGGTAGTCTTGGCTACTTTGTAGCATGGGCAAAAAATGGCTGCCACTCCGGTTAGGAACAGCAGGGAGTCATTGCTGGGAGCTTAGATGATTTCAAAGGTGGAGCCAACAAGAGAGGAAATGTTGATCATGGACTAGAGAAGAGGTCTTGGGAAGGCAGTTAAGGTTTTCCTCTCTTGTTACAGTCTTGGTGAATAACAGCCTCAGACAAGGTCAGGATTGCTGGGGACAACACAGAGTTGGAACTTGGGTATGTAAAGCCTGAAATCTCAAGCAAGATAGCATTTCTCATGTATTAAATGGCCTGAGTCACCTCAGCAATGGTCTCATTGTCTGTGGGGGAGGTATGATCATTGCCCTGCAGACAGCAATCTGCATCAGTATATTTAGTCCAGTTGGTCATCTGGGAGGAAGCATGCTGTGGCCATCACTACTAAATGATGCAGCTGGGGAGATCAAACCTGAAGCATTAGGAGTCTGGGGTGTCTGGGAATCCTTAGCGTCAGAGGGCAGCCATCCAGGGGGTGCCCCTGAAATCACAGTGTAACAATTCAAAACAGGTAATTCTTAAAAGGGCCAACCACTAAAGTTTACCAAAAGGAGGAGAGTCAGTGAGTGCCAGCGGGTATGGCAGGAGCTGCTTTCTGCATCCTGCTGGAGAGGATGTGGAAGGGAAGAAGTTGGCCGGAGGGGAGGCAAGGAATATAGTCTGTAATTATCTGGGGCTCTTGTGGAAGCCATTCTCTTCCAGTGGAGGAAGAGGAGATGGACGTCCAGAGAAAAGCCACAAGAAGCAGGACTAGTGTCACTAGGACAGGCAGGACACTTTGAGAACTGGGAGCCAGTGGCAGTTTCCGTGGCCAGAGAGAACGCTGATCAACCGCCACCATGGCTTCCACTGGCATTTTCCTAAGCTGCTGCCAAGCTCCCTGGCAGCGCTCACTTCTGACTTGCATTTACTGCTCTTTTTCACTTGCAATAAAAATGATCACACATAACAGCTCGGTGGGATAATTTGACATACTAATTCCCTTTAGCTCCAAACTCATTCAAATAATACACTTTTGTCCAGAAGGAGGAATTATAATGTGAGGTTATGAAAAGTCCATTTCCCTTCTAACGTTCTTCCTAGCAACTCGCTTGTTTTCATTGGCTTTTATTAAAAAACAACCTTTGTGTGAACTGGCAATTTGTTTTGTAAATACCAGTGAAGGCATATTTCAGAAAATATAGTAGTAAAAACCAACCCAATTTCAGAAATACGCCTGCTGCCAGACATCAGTCTTCAGCTCGTATTATGAGTATTTCCAGTAAGTCTTAAGTACACATTAACATGAGAAATAGCTTACTGTTTAGGATCAAAAAAAGAGAAAAAAAAGAAAAAACCTTCACTACCTCTCAGAAATTGCTTAAGGGTTCTAACCAATAAAACACACTTTCCTCTTTGATAGACTATACTTACAATGGCTTCAAGCACTTCAATTCAATCGCACAGTTACCCCTCAAAATTTACTTAGACTGTTTTTATTATCATCCTGGTATTACATATTCTACGATGAGGTTTACTTAAGAGATGTGGGGCATTAATATTTCAGCAACACCTATCTTCAGCTCAATGCCACTCTCCAAACTTTTACAAGAACCACAGGCTTTGTTCAAGACTCTTGGAGCAGTTTTTTTTAACTATTTCCCAAATGTTCACAACTCAGCTATTGTCACTGGGCTACATTTAATAAGAGAAAAATATTATTTCTCCACTGAGGTGTAATAAGGACAGGCTGTGAACTAAATGTTCTGGAGAACTTTCCCAGCATGCCTCCTGGCTGGCAGGCAAAGTGTCTCTGCAGTGTGGAATGGAGAGTTGAGACATTCTTTTGGGAACAGTAACACAGTCCAGTGGGCTTGGTGCATTGCATGTGTCTTGTTTTGAGACAGGATCTGTGTGTGTGTGTGTGTGTGTGTGTGTGTGTGTGCATACACTGTGTGTTGTATTGTATATGTGTTTGTATACACTTATGCATGTATATGTATGCATGTGTGCACGTTGGTGTGTATGTATATGTGTACTTATGTAGGTCAGAAGACAACACTGGCTGTTTTCCTCTGTCACTTTTTACCTTATTCTTTCAGACAAGGTCTCACACTGAACCTGGAGTTCACTCATTTGCCTAGGCTGATGGCCAGCAAGTTCCAGGAATCTGCCTGTCTCTACTTCTCCAGCACTGAGATTACGGACTTGAGCCGTTACGCCCAGGTTTTTTGGTGGGTGTTGGAAATCTGATCTTAGGTTCTCATGCTTGTGGGACAAGCCCTCCCCTGACTAAATTACATATCCTTCCCAAGACAGACTTTTGCTGTGTAGCCTGGCTGGTTTAGTTCTCTTTATGTAGCTCTAGAGGGCTTTGGACTTGCAGCTGTTATCCTGCCTTTAATAAGAGAAGAATATCATTCCTCCACAGAGGTGTCATAAGGAGCAACCATGAACTGACTATTCTAGAGAATGCCTGCTACTTCCCTGGTCACTCTTGCTCTACAGAACACACCATCTGTTGTCTGCTTTATATCCCCCTGTCTGCTACTTAGACTGGTGTCCACTATACAGGCTTCACTGTGCTCCAAGATCAATAAGGAAATCGGTGGAATTTATCATTTATGTGTACCTAAAATGATGCTAGTTATGGTACAGTGTATATTTGGGTGTAGATGTGGTTCCTAATAGCTCATGTCCCATAAAGTATAAAGCATAAAATGACACCACATTGTAAAATGTGTTCTATAACTAAGTATGGAGTTTAATGTAGCACCTAGAGCCAAGGAAAGGGAAGATAAATGTCAGCCAAAGTTTATAAAAAAGTTTACTATGCCTTAAAAAAATGATATAAGGGAGATGGAGAGATGGCTTGGTGGTTAAGAGAGAATATTGCTCTTCTGGAGAGCCCAACTTCAGTCAAAGTACCCACACAGGGAAGCACAAACCCGCCTGTAACTCCAGCTCTGGGACGTCAGCACCTTCTTATATGCTCTATGGGCACCTGCACTCACATGTATGTACCCTTTATAGATAGATGCACATATATAAATAATTTAAAATTAATACAAATAAATATTTTTTTGAGAAGAAAGCTTATTGTGGGGCATGTTCTAGAAAGGTCACAAATGATGGACAGGAGCCACTGTGGGACATGGAAATTCATTTTGACTGAGGAAACTGATATGCATGAAAGCAGGAGATATAGAGGGGGTCAGTGCATTTGCTGAAGACTAAATGCTACATGCCATAGATATGTTTATAAAATAAGCATATATATTCATAACAAGCCTTCAAAATATTGTTATGTTCATATGAAAAAACAAGTCATTTATTCCACTGCTTGAGAAATGGGATTGAACACATGCGTGTCTGGTCCTAGAGTTGGGTTTATTCTAGCTAACTCTGACAACCTCCATCTCATAGTAATGCTGTAGAGATGAATATAAGAGACCAAATGTACAAGTTTGCTTTTCAATTACAAGGTCTATCTACACCTTCTCTCTTATTACAGTTTTGAGTTACCTCTACTAAGGAGGAATATGGACCCATGAATATCTCATGCATCCTGTTATTCTGCAGGGGTAGGGGAAGGAGGTGATCTCTAGAACAATATTGTACAAAGAATCTCACCTATATGAAATTAAAAAGGATGAACATGCACCAAGAATGAAAATATAGAAACTAGAAACAAGGCTTTTGTGTCTTAGGAAGTATATCAATAGGTCAGGTGCTTCTAAGTATTTTTAAATATTTATATTAAAGAAAAATTAAAGGCTTACTAAGTAGAATAGTGGGGACTGTCAGTAGATAAATGGTGGTAAGAGGGCCTGGTTTTTTAATTGGGACACTTTGGGCCTGAAATCACTCCACAGGGAAATCAATGGTTGTGGGAGCAGGCCCTTTGTGTAGGTTAAGGGTTGTATTAGTCTACAACCTTTCCCTGTGTTTTAGTGTTTTGGTTGTTTGGTCACAGTAAAAAAGCAGGGTGGCTCTCCTGTCAGCAGGCAGTTGTGTAGGTTATGTCTGCCTTTGATTATAGATAAAAATGATGATTTAAGCTGGGGACAAATGAAAAGATATCCTACCCCAGATAATATCAAAATATAAAAGAATCAGATGATTGTAAGTCACAAAATTGTGAATCAAATTCTACCTGTGAGATATCCCAAGCAGCTCAAATCTCCAGAGAATCCTGGTATGCTGATGAACATCTTTGGGAGAAAAGTATATAAATGTTAACAAAAAGCCGGGCGTCGTGGCGCACGCCTTTAATCCCAGCACTCAGGAGGCAGAGGCAGGCGGATTTCTGAGTTTGAGGCCAGCCTGGTCTACAAAGTGAGTTCCAGGACAGCCAGGGCTATACAGAGAAACCCTGTCTCGAAAAACAAAACAAAACAAAACAAAAAAGTTAACAAAAGGAGTTCTCTTCCCATTCTGCTAATAGCCCTTCCCCCTTTTCTTTGTATTGATACAAAAGTTCTGACTCTAGTACAAAATTCTAATAGAAACATACATCTTAAGCAGCCTGAAGCCATGGGCACTGTTCAGAGTATAGCCCACAAACCCCAATAAGGAATACTTGTGCCATTTGAAAAAAGTCTGGAAATGCCTCATAAATTATCATGAATAAAGCTGTTATTTATTTCTCTTCTCCCAATATCACCCACTATAGGCTAGGCAAGAAGGAGATGGAAAATAATGGAGCTTTGTTAAAAATATCTTGAATCAAAGTGAAATCATCAAGACATCAGAGTAGGAAGTCCCAGTACCTCTTTTCCACACACAAAAGCCAAAAACTGGAAAGGAACCGCCACCACCACGACAGCAAGAAGTAAATGCTCCAAATTAAAATAACCCTCAGGAAAGGCTAGTCACCAAAGTCAAAGGTCCACAGCGACCTATAAAGCCGTGGTGAGCAAGATGGTTCACAATGCTTTTATTCTCCTTTGCTGCATTGGTGGTGTGGCCAGCAGTGGCACTGTCAGGGTGGTCTATCCCGATTCCTGCCAGTGGGCCATCAGAGCAGAGGAGAACGTAACTCTACTTGAATCTCTCTGTAGGTTGTATGGGAGCTGATTCTATCTGCTATGGTCCAGAGCTTATCCAGAGAGAACAACAAAGTGTGTACCCAGTCTGGTAAAGCTGAAAGAGGCTGATGTGATTTGAACACATGAAAGCTCCAAGAGCAGTAATAGCCTAGATCACTGGGGAAAGGGATAATGGGTAGAAGAAAGAAGGCAACAGGGCATCCATTGCCCCAGGGCGATATTTGGGGAAAACAGAAAACTTACAAACTTAAGCCCAGCTAGCAGGGAGGCCAGAATAAGACAGAGAAGACCCCGATATTTAATCTTGCATTCTTACCAAAAGTTGGGATATGTCCTAATGCACTAAAATCTTCCATGTCCATCTACAAACCCTAGAATGGTTGTATGTTTCCAAGTGTCCAGTTTTTGACTAAATGTAAGACATACAGAGAAACAGAAAAAAAAAGGTAGTTTATTAAAATAACAAATCTCCATGAAGAAATGTATGCATTGCGTTTATTAGATGTTTCTAAACAACTGTCTGAATATGCTGAGAGCACCAAAGGTGGTCTGGAAAGGAACAACAGAAGCCTCAGTGCTGAAAAGAACAGTGACTGAACTAGAAACTCTGTTAGAGCAGCTCGCCTGCAGCCCTGGGCAGGCAGGGTAAAGAATCTGCATGCCTGAATACTAACTGTTAGAAAGTACGGAGTCTGAGAAGCCCAGAGCACTAACCAGGATGGAAGGTCCCAACCAAGCGGCAGCCAGAGCACCCTACGCAGCACATGAGACTAAAGACGTGCTGAAGCAGCTTGCCTCCCTGCTTTGTTTATCACCTTCAATCATTGACTGATTTCACTGTTTATACTTTCTCAAGGGTTTTTAAAATTATTTTAAAAACTGACCTCCCCCAACCTCATTACTGTTGTTTAATGTTTCTGTGTGGGATACAGACACTGCTGAGGTTTTCTACTCTGTTGTCTTGAAATATTACCTTGGGGATAGAAAAACACATTCATTCAAAATATAATATCAGCCAGGAGGCTTCTATCTAGAAGAGTTAAAAATCTTTTGTAATGTGATAATAAATCACCAAACAGCTCAGTTTAAAAAATGGACAAAAGATGTATGGATGACTGAGAGGGACTTTAAAAGATGCATTGTTAATCATTAGAGAAATGTAACTAAAAACACAAGGAGCACATCACCTCACACTAGTTAGGATGATTTTCATAAATAGCATCAAAGAAAAATCCACCCACCTCAAACAACAACAGCAACAGACTCCAGAACAGTACAAACATTGGTGGTGATGTGGTGGGATTATAAACTCTAGCCATTGTGGAGGCTCTTCAAACAATAACAACAATAACAAAATAAAAGCAAAAACAATAACAACCAAACCAAACCAACAACAAAACACAAATGTATCTGCCAGATGATGCAGCTAACCCACAGATTCTCAAAACTCAAAGTAGGCACCCTAGTGCACTTTTTCTTTTTCATTGGATATTTTCTTTATTTACATTTCAAATGTTATCCCCTTTCCCGGTTTCCCCCTCTCTCAGAAACCCCCCTACCCCATCCCCTTCCCCCTGCTTCTGTGAGGGTGTTCCTCCAACCACCCACCCAAACCCACCTCCCCGCCCTCGATTCCCCTACACTGGAGCATCTATTTGCACACTTACATAACCAACAGCAGCATCTACACTAATCATGGATGGATACCACCCAGGGTTCACCAATGAATAGGTGGTTCAATGAAGTGTGGTATGCATCCTGCATTTCTTTAAGGGAGTTATTTAAGCCCTTCTTAAAGTCCTCTATTATCATCATGAGATGTGATTTTAAATCAGAGTGTGTTGGCATATCCAGGGCTTGCTATGAAACCAGTGAAAGAACTGGGTTCTGGGTCAAGTAGCCTTGGCTTCTGTTGCTTATGTTCTTGCCCTTTCCTCTCGCCATATGGTTATCTCTGGTGTTAGCTGGCCTTATTATCTCTGACTGTGGCTCTTCCCTCCTGCAAACTTGTGTGTCAGTACTCCTGGGAGACCAGTTATCTCCTGGGGGAGTTTGGGTATTAAGAGCTGTGGTACAGGGTCAGCTCCAGTGTGTAGATGGAGAAGGATCCTGTCCTGGGTTATTCCTTGGTTCCTGTTGTCCTGATGGCTCTGGGAGGATCCTCTTGGGCCAGGAATTTGAACAAAGTGGTGGTCTTACCTGTGCTTACTGGTGTGTTGGCTCCTGGGAGACCAGCTCTTTCCAAGCAGTATTTGGGTATGGAACACTGTAACCGTGGTATAGATCCTAAAGTAAAGGAATTCTAACCCACAGTACAAAAACCATCAAAGATGCTATGCTAAGCAAAACAAGCCAGTTATATAAGACACATGCTGTATGATTATACCCATATAAAATGCATTTAGAAGTCAATTTCAGACAGAAGGAGGAATGGCAGTTTCCAGAGGTTGGTATTATGGTCTGAATCCCCTCCATATGCCAAAAGCTCATAATGAAATATAATATAATGCAAACACATGAAATATATATAATTAAAAAGACAATCAGGACATGTTGACATCACCTTCATTCAATACCCTCCCCAGAAGTAGCTTAATTGCTATGGGGCAGCCTGTGGTAAAAGCCATTCAGTCCTATTCATTTCTTTCAAATATGGGCCACACTCCACCATATTATGGCACAGCCAGGGCTCTTGCTGGAAGCTGCCACCATGTTTTAGCACTTGCTGGTTGGTTTTTAATATATATAGGAAAGAAAACTGTTCTTTGTAAATTATTAGCTAGTCAAAAGTGTTTCAATAATAGAAAATAGACATGTTAATATCTTTTTCCCATCATAGTGGTCAATGACCTCTGTCTTGACAGCTGTATAGAAATATTTTAATTTATAGGATAGTCTCTGTTACGTAGATATATATTCTAAGACTCTAATAGCTGCCTGACACTGTGCATAAGTGTTTGAACCCATAACTTACTGTCTTTCCCGTCTCAGCTAAGCATTTACCATGGAGATTAGAGTTTTTCAGTCTTGACAGTAATCATGTCTTTCTTTTCCCTTTTCCCAAAAATTGACTGAGAGAATACCCATTCTCATAGCAGTCAGCTTCAGAACCTACCTCTTTTTTCCTTATTAAATCAATAATATTTTCCTTTTCACTCAAAGGAAGCACTTCTCGACCCCTTTTGGCACACCCCAATCACCATCATAACTACCCATGCACTGTGAGGCCAGGGCTGAGTGCAATGATGGCAAAATTTGAACCCTTGTGCACTGCACAAGAAGTGTGCTTCACAACAGTCTATCTGGTACACCACATGGCTCTGAAGAGACCAGTGTGCAAATGATATGCACCGGGGACACATTGGACAAAAGGGTGGCTCATGTCATAGGTGGGGTGGAAGGGGTACGGTAAGAGATTGGATGGTACTTCTCAGAAAGCTGTGCAGTTTAACAGTTACAAGTGTCTGTTTAATTTAATGCTTTCAGAGCACAGGTGGCTGAGGATAGCTGAACTTTTAGGAAGTATAGCTCTGAGTAAAGAGGGAATGTGTACAGCCCAGCATCTTTGGGCTGTCAAAGCCATGGTAGGTCATACTTGTGTCAATGTCACACACAGACCTCTGTTGTCACTTGTAGAATCTTACTGCCAATGCACCTAAACTTTTTTTCTTTTCAGATTTAAGGTGTCATGTTTTAAATGTGTCAATAATTGTCTTGGCAGATGGACAGCAAAGATTGTCAATGATAGTTGCGTTTGCAGAATTAATTCAGGAGCAATGTATACCCCAAAGTGGCCTTGGTAGCTTACTCTCTGTCTCTGTCTCTGTCTCTGTCTCTGTCTCTGTCTCTGTCTCTGTCTCTCTCTCTGTTCAAGCATTCCAGTTGATGTTGGTCTTCTCACTCAAACTAATTTCCCCTTTACCCTACATCTCTAACATTACCCAGTTTCACAGTTGTCTTCTGACCCTCTGATCTCTCCTAATCACTGCGTAGTACTTGGTTACTCCTTGTCTTTTATAAGATGATAAGAATAGTGCCTTCTATAACTTTTCACAATTTATGTTTTAGGAACAACTAAAGTGTACTGGGAAGTTGGCAAGAATTCCAGCTCAAAAGGCCAGCTCTCCAGGCAGTCAATTAACCAATCAACGAATTAATTAATCAATCAATTTATCTATTAATTGATTTATGTAGATATAATATGGAAATGAAGTTAATTCACCAGATTCAAACTGGGAACTTGATGCTTCTGCTAAATTCCAGTAGAGGCTGCTCTCAGAGTAAGAACAGGATTACTACTGATTTGGATTCTTCAATGAGGTAATTTCAAAACTATCTTTTGTAATACCAGAGAATGAATACATTGTCTTTCATGCCCCACCTCATTACACACATTAGCACAGGTGCACTCAAACACATATACCTGTAAAAGAATAACAAACTCTTCATGAATTAAAACAATACCGTATTCACAGACATACCACATGTGAAGCTCCTCACCAAACCCAATCAACAAAGACTTTACACAAGCATAGTCATCTTTGGTCAAAGTCTGAGTTGGTTATTCTCATGGTTGGAACATGCATTTAGGCAGTAACTGATGGAATTTTCTCTTTTACAGGCACAAAACCAAGCTAACAAAATATGGAAGTACATAGAAGATATTTATTTTCTTCCAACAATAAGAAAGCATGCATTCCAACAAACTGAAAACTGAGTTCATTCCCTTCATAGCTAAAGCGACATATTACTTTGACTTGCAATTTTATCTACCAGTATAGAAGATTTATTGAACCTATATTATTTGAACAGGATTAAGAAGGCTGAATATTACTTCATGTTTTTAAACTGTAAGAAAAAATAGTGCCTGGGGGTTTTCAGTTCAACTAGGAAAATTACAGCTTTGTGCTTGTGGATCCAGACTAACAAACACAGAGTCAGTGTCCCCACCAAGCCTGTGGTTCGGCAGTGTAGAATTCCAGCAGAAATGCTCCCTCCAAGCCCAATGTGACCAACATCATCTCCAAAAAAAAATTTTTAAAAACTATTTTGGCTAGATCTGACTTGCAAAAGAGAGGGTACTTTTGCAGGGTGATTTGACAAACATCTCTGAGAATTTGAGAATGTAGCTGGGGAGTATGGAGTTGACAGCCCTCATCCCTCCAGTTATTCAGACACTGCAGAAGAGGTACAGTAAAGATGCATGAAGCCACAGCGGCAACGGGAGGGTCAGGATAGTTTCACGCGACTCACCGGGACTAATTTTCATCTCAGATAGAATTACTTTCCATAGAGAAAGAAACAATTACAGTGGAAAATAAGGATAAATAGGCAGCATTTCCCCAGAGGGCAGCGCAAGGTCCATTTTACTTTCCTTAACTACAAACTCTCTAGTGAACCATGTATCCATATATAAAATATATTTAAAAAAACAAAACAAAACCAAGTCCATTCTCCAATGGCAGGCTGGAATGTCTGTAAATGGCCTTTCTCCCCCCAGATCTCTACTTGGACTTAGAAACGTTAGAGTCTAGACATGACTTTCTACCAGCTGGTGTCGGAAGCCGCTGGGTTTCTCACTGAAGCTGGAGGTGAGCGGGGCCTGGGTCACTGTGCTGCTGGCCCTCTGGTTCTGAAGCTGGAGGTGAGTGGGGCCTGGATCACTGTGCTGTTGGGCCCTCTGGTTCTGAAGCTGGAGGTGAGTGGGGCCTGGGTCACTGTGCTGCTGGCCCTCTGGTTCTGAAGCTGGAGGTGAGCGGGGCCTGGGTCACTGTGCTGTTGGGCCTCTGGTTCTGAAGCTGGAGGTGAGTGGGGCCTGGGTCACCTTCTGGTTTGAGTCACAGATGGCCGTGTGCATTTGGGCAGTGTGCAATGAGTGGCTATCTCCTCTGATCTACACCTTTTAAAAAGCCAAATAGAAGATAGGACTATACCAATCCATAAGGTCTTCAGGTTGCCCAAAGAAGTTACAAGGCAGGCACGTAGCTCCTGAGGGGCTGGTCACACATTCCAACACATCTCTCATTTCCCCTGGCAGGTCCAGTGTGGCAACTGGCATGACTCCAGGCTGCTAAAGAGACCGGCTGCACCAATGCTGACCTCCCTCCACATGATTTCCCCAGGCCTCCACAATGATTTCCTACTTACTATTTTTATGGCTATTTTGCCTGCATGTAGATCTGTGTACCGCGTGCATGCCAGGTGTCTCAGAATAACAGGAAGAGGACATTCAGATTCCTTGGAACTAGAATTATGGATGGCTGCGACCCACCAT
>LR749943.1:0-30978 GCA_902729485.2 Mus minutoides | reverse complement strand
TGGGTGCTGGGAACCGAACCCTGACCCTTTGGGGTAGTAGCCTGTGATCCTAACCTCTGAGCCATCTCTAGCTCCTGTTCCTGTTTGACTGCTATATCACCAAGTCACCTGTGGCCCTGCCCACAGTAATATTTTAATAAATGCTTGATATAAACAGGTAGGACCCAGGGTGACAATCTGTAAAAATAGAAAGGGACCTAGAAAAAAATGTTCTTAGGCAATTGCCCTGTTTTGTTTTCTGTATATGTATTTTATATGAATGAGTATTTTGTATATATATATATATTTTATGTGTGAGTGTTTTGCCTGCACAAATGTATGCATACTATATACATTCCCAGTGCTCACAGAGGCCAGAGTAGAGCGCAGCATCCACTGGAACTGGAGTAGCAGTTGGGAGCTACTATGTGGATTCTGGGAATGAAACCTTGGACCTTTGCAAGATCAGCAAGTGCTCTTAACCCCCAAGCCTTCTCTCCATGCCCAGATGAAAACGCTTGATGCAGAGGTATGGAGTATGTTCTAATCTGTTTAGCTGTCAACTTGACACACAGCCTGTGGTCATCCAAGAGCGTCTCAAAGGAGGGACTGTGCACATGAGAAGGGCCTGTGGCCAAGCCTGTGTGAGAGAGTCTCAGTGGAGGAGTGCCCAGCCCATTGTATGAGGCATTATCTTAGGTGGCCTGGTGATGTATAAAAAAGCCAGCTGAGCATGAGCCAGAGTTAGGGAGCAGGATTCCTGCGGGGGTTTCTGCTTCTAGTTCCTGCCCCAAACATTAAAATGAAATCGGTTATTTATCAGAGCAACAAAGAGCAAAACAGGGCAAGTTGTCACATAAGAACATTTTCTTCTAGGTCTCTTTCTATTTTTACAGATTGTCGTTCTGGGTCTTGGCTGTTTACATCCAGCATTAATTAAAATGTTGCTGTGGGCGGGGACACGAATAATCAGAGGGTCAAACAGGAAGGAACTGGTTCACAAGGATAACAGTCCCAGTACAACCGGGGCAACTGGAAGCCCGCACTGAAAAGGGACCTGAGGAGTCTTAATGACAACCCTGTCCTCTGCACAGAGATCTACCACCCCATTTTGAAATGGCGGGGCTGAGATTCCCTTCCCCTTGTCTTTGCTTCTGGTTCTGCAAACTGAAGCCAGGGTCTTCCCTCAGCCCCACCAGCGAGTTGAAACCCCATCCCTCTAGCTGACTCCTTTGCCAAGCACCTGGTGCTGGGAGAACAGTGCTGAGCAGAGAGTGCTCCAGGCTCCCTGGACTAAAGGGACTTGGGAGGAGGGGCTCACCTGGTTCAAGTGTGCAGCTATGAGGGAGGGTTCCCATATCTTATAGTTTGCGCTCCCGGTAGGTTTCTCCTTCTTGGGTGCCATGCGAAGGATGGGAGGTTCATTGGCTTCAAAACTGGGCTGAGGCCAGGCCTGAGCGTCTCGGAGTGAGGCCTTGGTAACCGAGACCACGCCCAGTTCCTGAACGGATCTCTCTCCCTTCCCCCAAACCGGTTCCGGACCCTCAAGTCAACCGCTTCCCCGTTTCCATAGTAGCAGAGCGGCTAAGTGCCAAACTCCAGAAATACCAGGGTATATCTGGTGATTTTCCAACGGGTCGACCTGGCTTACTAATTTCTTATATCATTTCTACTCTGTTTCTCTTGGGAACAAAGTCTAGTCCGAATAAACAATGTGTAGAAACTCAAAATTACTCATTCAGGCTTCCCCGCCCCAAGTTTCCTCTGGTGCAGCCAACCTAGCATTGAGAACGACAGCGAAGTTTTCAACCTCTAATTTCCAGGAGTCTTCCACACAGGGAGAAGAGTTTCTCTTCTTCACCTCACCTCTTGTCTCTGCATTTCATCTGCTCTGCCTAAACAGCTCCAGTTTTTTTTGTTTGTTTGTTTGTTTTTGTTTATTTGTTGTTTTTAAAGCAGTGGTTCTCAGCCTTCCTAATGCTGTGACTCAATACAATCCCTCATGTTGTGGTGACCCCCAACCATAAATTATTTTCATTGCTACTTCATAACTGTTACTTTGCTACTGTTACAAACCGTAATATAAATATTTTTGGAGACAGAGCTTTACCAAGAGGGTTGTAACTCACGGGTTTAGAACCCATGCTCTAAAGGGTATTCCATTGGCAAGCAGAGTACCCCCCCCCCTTTTCTAACCCAAACAAATCTAAGATATCACAGTTTGACTGAGTCTGCAAAAATGATGAAGATCATAGTAACAACTGCAGATTCATGCTGTGAAGTGAACCCAGGTCCTCTGAAAGAGCAGCGAGTACACTTTAGCACTGAGCTATCCAATCTTACTTTATTTGTATGTGTGTACTTGTTCGTGTGTGCGAAGGTAGGTATACATGAAACAGTGTACACAGGCATGTGGAAGCTGGGGGTCCTCCTCAGGTGTGTTTCTTCAGACGCTGTCTACCTTGCTTGTTGAGACAGGTCCTTTAGGAGCCCAGGGCTTGCTGAATAGGTTAGCCTAGCAGTGAGCCTGAGGGATGCAATATACCCATTTCCATCTCTCCAGGGCTAGGACTACATATCTTCTCACCTGGCTGTTTCATGTGGATTCTGGGGGTTGGGTTGAACTCAAGTGCGCATGCTTGCATGGCGATCACTTTACCAACGGTGCTATTTCCTTGTCCTACTTATTTAACTTTTCTAAGATTCCTTGGGACAAATGAGGACATCTACAAGCAGATCTCAACCAAGGTACTTTTCTGTCTCCTCCGTCTATATAAAGTACAGTGCTGAGCCTCGCTTGCCTATCACCAAGCTACTCCTGGTGTCTAGAGTGGT
This sequence comes from Mus minutoides, assembly GCA_902729485.2. Lineage (NCBI taxonomy): Eukaryota > Metazoa > Chordata > Mammalia > Rodentia > Muridae > Mus > Mus minutoides. Next base: position 28,164 of record LR749943.1, on the reverse strand, counting down.
TTTATTACCCCAGCCAGCCAAGGGTGACAGGCCCTGCTTGTGACCTGCAGCTGTGCTCTGTCTAGCACAACCTATGTGACCACTGCTTCTGACCTTGTCTTTGAGAAAGAAATCATGAGTGCTGGGACTATGGAGTGAATACTTGGTATGAATTCAGACTTTCAATAGCTTCCAAAGCCTATATGTTAAGGCTTTGGCCTCCAGATGGTGGCGCTATTGAGGGGGGAGGTTAAGAAGTTAGGAGGCAGAGCCTAGTGGGGAGGAAGTGGGGTCTTTGGGTATGGGTTATTGGGGCCTGCTCTTCTTCCTGTCTCTCATTGCTTCTTGGCCATCAAGCTAAAAGCAGAGTGTTCTATTACCTGCATCTGACTGCGACATTCTTCTGCCCTGTCACAGGCTGAAAAGGACTGGCCCAAGTGACCAGAAAGTTTCTGACACCATGTGTCAAAATGAATCCTGGAGGATGCTTATCTCAAGTATTTTGTCACAGAAATCAGAAGCTGTAGTGGTCAGTGGTAGCAGCTGATCCCTGTTGTCCTACTCCAGGTTTACTGATGGCATTTCTTTTTAACTTTTGTTCATAATTTGTACTAGTTGAAGAAAGTAATCCCCTCCCTTTTGATACAGATACTGAAGAAAATTCACTTCTCAAAAATAATCTTTCACAATTAAAAAATATTTATAATATGTATACTTTATTTATAATATAGTATTGTATTAAAATATCATAAAATACATTTATAATACAGTATTTATAATATGTATACTTTATTTTGGGGGAAGGGGCTTACATCAATCTCTGTGACATTTACGCACTCCATAACTGGAAGCCTTTTCTTTTGTTACAGGAGTAAAATGACAGAGGAATGGTGATGTCAGAAGAACTTGCTAGAGGAGAGTTTTTATAAGGATCTCCATGGCAACTAATGAATCTGTCGCTCACTCATTCTCATGGCCCTTTCTCCAGCACTTCCTTCTTCACCAACTGTTTCTTAAAGTTATTCGATAAAAACTGTCTTTGTATAATGGCTTAAAAGTAAGGGTGGATCTCTTACAGACTGATGATATCACTCTAAATTTTGGTCATATTTCTTCTAGTTGAAGCTGCTTGGAGAGCTGTGCTTTTATGAGTGAAGTAATAAAAACATTTATTGGCATTTAAGCTCATGTTCCATTTAAAAATTAACTACTGTTTATGTGTCATGTTTTATTGCTAATTGCATTTCTTCTTGAGTGTGAGTTCACACCACAAGCTCTTCCCTTACCAGCAATCCAGCCAGGTCATTAGCAGATGATTAACAACATAGGTTCCACATAAGAGAGAGAGAAGCAAGAAGAGAAAAATGGAAATGGAGACTTTACAACTAGAAGTGTTATTTTTAGATTGTAAACAGTAGCTTTTTCTAACAAGTGATAACTATACAAACCAGATTGAACAAAAAATATTTTTTGTGTGTGTGTGAGTGGTTTGCCAGAACTATGCTGAGTACACCACATTTATTCCTGATATTCATTGCTTATCTATCTATCTATCTAAATTATAATTTTGCTAACATCTTAGAGAAAGTGGGCATTTTAAAAGATCCAAGTACATATTCCAGGATGAAATAACACACTTCTAGTGGAATCATTTATGGTAAAGTGCTACCAGAATAAACTGCAATATGAAGGGTTTTCTAAAATTGACTTAAGGAATCCCAACGGTCTTTAATGTAGAATGCCTTTCGGCCAGTCTTGGCCCCTTCATTATTTTAGGGCAAGTGGCATTCTAGATAATTTATGGTGCTGAATGGGAAGGCATTCTATGGTAACCAAATTTATAGGCGATTTCATCATGGAATTGGTCTGTTTAATTTAAGAAAATAGGTGTGAATGATGATGGCCATAGTTTTAAGAACCAAAGACTATTCAGTCAATAGAAGGCTTTGCCAAGAGCTGAAAAAGAAGCATTCCATCTGTTGTACATTTATGAATTGGTATAATAAATTGTTTCCCCCACTAAATATAAGTTGAAAAATTTCAAGCATATACTTTAGTACATAAGGTTTCCCACATGGCAGTGTCTAAATCAAAACTGTACTATTTGGAGAGTTTTCTCTCATTGGCAGGGGTGCTCTTGGCTTGTTTGATTTAGTGCTTCCAGTAAGATTTTGCATTTAATATGTCTAATTTAAGGATAGCCTTCTTTCAGGCTGGGCTGTTTCTTTAGGTTACTGAGCTTGCAGAGAAAATGATTTTTTTTTTGTCTTTGATCTTCCAGTTTTCAACTAACATTTACTCATGTGCATGGCTCAATATTCTCCTCCTTACACTCGGCAGCTGTTCATATGGCCAGTGTTTCCACTGTGAAGAGGTAACTTTAGGAGCTAGGCAGTGAGTCACATCTGAGCCAAGAATCCAGGTATTGGACATCTATTCAGCTTACCTTTGGTTAAGACCTTAAGATATCTACCGATTTCTCTAATTGACATTCTGTATTCAAGGACAATTTTCATTACAGGTGTCCTGTTTATACCACACCACTTGTGCTTCTAATCTCCTACTAGAAAACCAAATATGGTGTGTTCAAACTTTATTGTTAATAATGCTGAGGGCTACACTTCTTCCATAGCTATAGTCTAAAAACATATGGAGGATATTACACCTGGACCCAGGGGTCAGCATTAACTTCCTATTCGGTCTTCAGTGCAGTGGAAAGTGTTGACTTTAATCTTTAAAGCTCCTGTTGTTCAGCTGCCAGTTCCTTTAGATGCTGTATCTCTCCCTATGCATCACAGTGGAGATTAAAATCAGCTGCAGTGCATGGCATGCTAGTCACAGTCCCAGGTGGGTTGTGGGCAGCCTGGGAGCAGGATCACTTTCTAAAGGACTTCCCTAAGAACCCTCAGTTTGTATTAAGGATAAAAGCAAAATTTTGGAATTTGAAGGTTGGACAATGAGAGAAAATTCTCCAAATAGTATAGTTTTGATTTAGCCACTGGCATGAGGGAAACCTTATGTACTAAAGTATATGCTTGAAAATTTTCAACTTACATTTAGTGGCGGAAACAATTTATTATACAAATTCATAAATGCTTTGTTACACATCTGTAAGTCTGTGGGACCATAATTAAGCACTGCTCATTTTTATGTTATTTGTTGTGAGAGACTTCAGGATACCAAATCTATTTCTCGATGAATCAGAAAATAACAATTACACATATCAAAACTAGAGCTAGCATGCGTCTGTTTCGCATTCACTAGTGTGGGATCTTCCTTCCTAGTGCTCTCTCATCCTCCCTTCCCTTTGAAACTCATTTTCAGTATCTTCGGTGAAGGAATTTGTCCTTAATCCTTTGGGGATACTCTCAGACCTCATGATCCATGCTATGTCACTGCTCCAAGTGCTTAGAATGCTGTGTTTGATTTCTTAATGGTTTATCAATGTCTGACACTTATAAATTTTACATTGTGAAATAATTTTATGTCTTCTGATGTACAAGTTTCAAGAGCACTGGTTAACAGGAAAGTCTTTCAGTAAAACTGCTACAGCCTAAGAGACTGTGCCAACTCACACGATGCCAGGCTGCAGGGAAGTGCTGTAGGAGGGAGAAGTGAGGCTTCTTTGCTAATTTTTAATAAGAAGGATCTATTTAGATGTGTGAATGAGGTCTTAGAGTCAGCTGTTAGTATTGTGTCTGGGCCTATGTGGCCTCTCATGCTTTAATGCTTGTTTTGTGAAATTGTGGACCCCTAGTTTTGGTGCATAAATGTTTACCGTAGTTGTGTACTCTTGATGAATCCATTTTGTCAGCTCAATAGTATAAAATAAGAATGTTAGTAATACCCTTGAGAGATTTAATAAGTTGAAGGTCATTTATTGTTGCTAGTATTATGACCTGCTTGAAATTTAAGTTGTTATAGTTTGTATATGGTTAGTTCTCTAGGACTTTGTGTACTGGAAACTTGGTACCAATGTAGTGGCTTCAAAGTGATAGTGCTTATTAGAGCCAGGCCCGCCAGAAGGCAATTGGGTCTACTTTTTTTTTTTTAAATATTTTCTTAATTTACATTTCAAATGCTATTCTGAAAGTTCCCTCTTTTCTCCCCCTGCCCTGCTCCCCTGATCACTCCCTCCCACTTCTTAACCCTGGCGTTCCCCTGTATTGGGGCATATAAAGATTGCAATATCAAGGGGCCTCTCTTCCCAATGATGGCCAACTAGGCAATCTTCTGCTACATATACAGCTAGATACATGAGCTCTGGGGGTTCTGGTTAGTTCATATTGTTGTTTCTCTTATAGGGTTGCAGACCCCTTCAGCTCCTGGGGTTCTATCTCTAGTTTCTCCATTGTGGGCACTGTGTTCCATCATATAGATGACTGTGAGCATCCACTTCTGTATTTGCCAGGCACTGGCATAGCCTCATACGTGACAGCTATATCAGGGTCCCTTCAGCAAACTCTTGCTGTCCTATGCAATGATGTCTGAGTTTGGTGACTGATTATGGGATGGTTCCCCCGGTGGGGTAGTCTCTGGATTGTCCATTCTTTCGTCTTAGCTCCAAAGTTTGTCTCTGTAACTCCTTTCATGGGTATTTTCTTTCCTAGTCAAAGGAGGAATGAAGTATCCACATGCTGGTCTTCCTTCTTGATTTTCTTGTGTTTTGCAAATTGTAACTTGGGTATCCTAAGTTTCTGGGCTAATATCCACTTATCAGTGAGCGCATATCTAATGACTTCTTTTGTGATTGGGTTACCTCACTAAGGATGATATCCTCCAGATACATTCATTTGCCCAAGAATTTCATAAATTCATTTTTAAAATAGCAGAATAGTACTCCATTGTGTAAATGTACCACATTTTCTGTATCCATTCCTCTGTCTTATGAGCTCATAGGTATAGGCTTTGCTACTAATAATGGATTGCCTCTGGTCCCATGGGTGGTGTTGGGTATCATCTGTAAAACCATGGTTCAGCATGTAACTACTTCTTAAATTAACCCCAGGTTTAAGATTTATGTGAGGGTATCCTTAAAATCTCAACCCATCTACTTTAGCCTTCTGAGTGTTGAGATTGAGCATGTGCTATCAGGCCAACCACTGTGTATATTTTCATGTAAATCAGTTTCCATGATTTAGGTTTTAGTTAAATTGAATTCATTCCTGCTTGTCTACACTAAAAGGAAAATTAAACAACATACCACCCTATCTCCTTGTCTCCATATAGGAGTCTTGATCTTGTCTTATTGTATCTTGTTTTGTCTTTGAGACCTGCTCTTTTCTAAAGAAGAAACAAAGGGGGAGTGGCTCTGAGGGGGAAGGAGTGTGGGTGTGGGATTAGGAGGAGTGGAGGCAAGGGAAACAGAGGCTGAGATGTATTGTATGAGAGAAGAATCTATTTCAGTAATAAGAATACTACCCTAGCAATAGTCCCCTAGAGAGACAAATGATCCCAAGAGACTTGATAACGCTACATAAACCAGAATGCAAAAGAAAGGCCTTTCCAAGTCAAGACTGAATAACTCCTACCAGCATGGAATAAATGTCACTCAAAGACATGACAGCCTGAGGGAGGCATTGAGCACTCAGGTGGCCTTCCAGCCAATGCTCACTCATATGCAACACACTGAACAGTCACTGATTGGGGGCACAGCAGAGATATAGCAAGCGTAGTAGAAAAAAAAAAAACTGCTCCTAGATTCATTCCTTCTGCTGGTATACAGGGCCCAGCATTGGCCCTGATGAATCCAGTGAACAGGCAGGGGTGGGGAGGGCTGCTAGCAGAGTACTGGTCTTGGGTTACATCTCTTGAGCATCTTGAATGGGGAAAACAGGAAATTGTAGAAAGCAAGAGGAGAGAGGTACCAGGCCTTGGATGGTTTGAGATAGAAAGAATAACTGTCCGGTGGTTCCTCAGAAAATGGACATAGTACTACCGGAAGATCCAACAATACCTCTCCTGGGCATATATACCCAGAAGATGTTTCAACTGGTATTAAGGACACATGCTCCACTATGTTCATAGCAGCCTTATTCATAATAGCCAGAAGTCGGAAAGAACCCAGATGTCCCTCAACAGAGGAATGGATACAAAAATGTGGTACATTTACACAATGGAGTACTACTCAGCTATTAAAAACAATGAAATTATGAAATTCATAGACAAATGGATGGATCTGGAGAATATCATCCTGAGTGAGGTAACCCAATCACAAAAGAATACACATGATATGCACTCATTGATAAGTGGATATTAGTCCAGAAGCTCAAAATACCCAAGATACAATTTGTAAAACACATGAAAATCCAGAAGAAGGAAGAACAAAGTGTGGATACTTCATTCTTCCTTAGAATAGGGACCAAAATACCCATGAAAGGAGTTACAAAGACAAAGTTTGGAGCTGAGACGAAAGAATGGACCACCAGAGGCTGCCCCACCATAAACAACCACCAAACACAGACACTATTGCATATACCAGAAAGATTTTGCTGACAGCTCCCTGATATAGATGTCTCCTGTGAGGCTATGCCAGTGCCTGGCAAATACAGAAGTAGATGCTCACAGTCATCTATATGATGGAACTCAGGGCCCCCAATGGAGGAGCTAGAGAAAGTACCCAAGGAGCTGAAGGGGTCTGCAACCCTATAGGTGGAACAACAATATGAACTAACCAGTACCCCCAGAGGTCATGTCTCTAGCTGCATATGTAGCAGGAGATGGCCTAGTCGGCAATCATTGGGAAGAGAGGCCCCTTGGTCTTGTAAACCTTATATGCCCCAGTACAGGGGAATGACAGGGCCAAGAAGTGGGAGTGGGTGGGTTGGGGAGCAGGGATGGGGGAGGGTATAGGGGACTTTCAGGATAGCATTTGAAATGTAAATAAAGAAAATATCTAATAAAAATTGTAAAAAATTTAATAAAGAATAACTGTGCCAACTCAATGTTAAGCTGCTTAGAAACACAATTTGTTTGTCTTTATTTTGATAAGTGAAACTAACTTTATCTTGATGCAAAGATCTCTTCATGATTGCTTTCTCCTTCTACATCAATATCCAGGCTAAGCAAACTACTATGTACCTCAAAACTAAGAGAAATGAATGCATAACTAAACTATCTCAGTAGTTGGTATTTTGCTGTGCTCAGTAGAGCAAATTGTCCTCAAGAACCGTCTTTGAGTTCTTTCCTATTCTTGGAGCTTGACATAACAAATAAAAAGTGTTCTAAGCAAGGCATGTGCTGACTGGTAGCCATGTCTGCCACAAAGAAGGCCCCCTTCACACCTGCCACCAGGGAGCACAGTTCCTTAAGCCTCTCTCTCTCCTGTCAACACTGTACCAGAGTGAGATATCATTGGCAGCTCAGCAGTTGGTGTCACCAACACTGGGGCCTTTCCCTTTGGAATTTCTACCAGAGCAGTGACAGCTGGGAAGAAGACAGGTGTGTGAGGCATCCCTGCAAGAAACCTGCCCCATTAGCCTGCATGGGAGATTCATGGCGGGCAGAGAGAATAGGGGTGGGCAAAGCAGAATCTTAAATAGACAGCCCTTAGACATTTGAAAGGATTCTTTAGAGAAGTGGGAGCTGACCCACAGGAGAATGAAGAAAAGAACATTTTGTTTTTATATATTTAGTTATAAAGTAAGGAGAGATAGCAAGCCCTTTGTAAGCTAATTAAAACAAAGAAAACATGGAGAAAAGGCAATGTGAAAAGAATATAGTTAATACAAAGGCTCTGGTTGGTATCCTGTGAGCTGTCTCTCAAACAATATGGCATCAATCCTTGCGTTTTCTCATCTGGATGTCACATCCAGAGTCAATCATTCTCTGACCCATTTCTGTTTCATTGCTGAGATGCCTGTAGTAATTAATATTTACCCAGAACTCTGTACGTACACACAATCACATCATAACCTCCCAACCTGAAATGGAAATCATCATTATTACTTATAGGTTAGCCAAAGCAAAGGGGTTATCCAAAGTAAGACATGAAGAAACGCCTGGCATCTAAATTGTGAGACACTCTCCCTACACAATGTACAAGACCACACCAAGCAAGAAAGGCATCCATACCTTTAGAAAGTCCACATGGAGGATGAGGTGGGAAAGGTCTTACTTGCATGCCCTACAACCACCAGCTAAACAGTGAACCCAGATTTCTACCATGTGCCTAATACTGATGAGGTGCTTCAGAGAAAGGAGAAAGAATTTGAGACATGGAGGATTCTTTCCTTAACACAGAGAGAGAGAGAGGGGGGGGAGATCTATTTATGTTGACTAGGATTGTCATCAAAGCTTTTCTAAAGGGAACAAAACTTGCCCTCAGGAATATCAAGGTGAAGATGGGAGCAGCTCAATGGAGAATCATCAGTGTGAGCAAAATTGTAAAAAGAATGATAAACCATGAGGCTATGGAGGAGATGAGGATAGTAATATCCTCATTTTCTAAGATCAGCTTAATTGGAATATAATGTCCGTGTTAGAAGAGGAAGGGGTGAGAAGAGACTAGATGGAGAGAATAGAAAGAAGCAAACAGAACCTCACCCTGCACTTTCTGTGTGTTAGCCCCTAAGGATAGACAGATCGCAAAACACAGGTTATTGGTACAGTGTCTATGTCTGATAGTATGGTAATGCACAGTATTCTGAAAGGAATCTGTAATGGCTCTTGCTTCAGTTCCCATTACAATTCTGCCATTTGATCAGAGTGGAGCCCTGAGTGAGTCTCGATATGCCTCGGTTTCCTCCTATGTTAAGCAAAGACAATTACAGCATCACTCTTGTGCAATGACTTTGATAGTCATTGAAACAGCGCTGGCTCTGCAGTCACTGCAAGGCTCTTACATTCACCAGTGGGAGAATGCGTGCTCATAAATTGCATGGGCACTGATTAGTTAGCTTTACTTTGTCTCTTTATAGTTATGAACTTACTATAGCCAATACACAATTTGTCTATAACATGAAAACATGATGAACAATATTTAAAGGTCAGATTGTCATTAAATATTAACATACAGATGATTGGTGCTCTTGGAAGATTTATAGGCTATAAGTGTGTCCTGTCACTAAGTTCATCTGAGACACAGAAAGTTCCATTAGGTTATTGTCCTAAATTCAAAATCCTGATGATCCTATATATATATATTTGTAGAGAGGGCATCTTTAAGCTATTGTCTTTCAGATATAAATTTCTATACTTTTTGTTATGCTAACTCTATTTATTTTAATAAGTCCAATGGATGAATGTAGATAGAAGTATAATGGAAATTCCAGGAAACTCCAACATGGGAGCTGCACGGTGGCTTCTGCAAAGCTGGGAAGGGGGATGGGAGTGCTATTTTGAGAGGTGTAGTAGAAAAGGAGAATCCGAATGACCCCTAAAGAATCAGGAAGATGAGCCGGGCGTGGTGATGCACGCCTTTAATCTCAGCATTCAGGAGGCAGAGGCAGAGGCAGAGGCAGAGGCAGAGGCAGAGGCAGAGGCAGAGGCAGAGGCAGAGGCAGAGGCAGAGGCAGAGGCAGAGGCAGAGGCAGAGGCAGGCGGATTTCTGAGTTTGAGGCCAGCCTAGTCTACAAAGTAAGTTCCAGGACAGCCAGGGCTATACAGAGAATCCCTGTCTCGAAAAACCAAAAGAAAGAAAAAAAAAAAAGAATCAGGAAGATGGAAGTCACAACTCTGTTAGAGCAGGGGCAGCCTCGGTTGGGAACAGGATGACAGAAGTCTTGTCTGCTCTACAAACAGGCAGACATTTACAATCTTTCACATCTTCTCTTACTGCTTTTAATTTCCCTTTTTTCCTTTTCTTTCTCTTATGCATTCAACAAACCTTTGACCTCTGCTTCGTTTTTTAACATTGTAAGTTCTAGGGATACAAAGTTACATAAAATCTACCTTTAATAATGGTCGGGTCTGGTAGTGATGGATGCTAACTCAATAGACAATCACATAATGACATGGTCATTTCTTAAGTCCTGCAAGAGGACCAACAATTACTGACTTCTTGTAACAGAGTAGTCGGTGATGAGAGACACAGTGGGTGCCTTTAAAGAAAAGGAGTCACAAGCTGAGTCGTGTGTTCCTTAGAGGTAGCTATGAAGGGGAACTAGCAAAGAAGCTGAGACATGAGTTTGAGCAAATATGAGGAGCTTCCTGTGGCAGGAAAACTGTGCTTAGAAGAGCATGTGTCAGATTTTTGACTGTGACAAAATGGCCGAGGTGCCTTGTGCAGAAAGGGAGCTCACTCTAGTTCACTTCTTCTAGGTTTTCATCCATGGCTAGTTGGCTTGTTGCTTTGGGCCTCTGAAAAGGCAGGAGTACACTGGTGGGCAAAGCTACTCATCTCCATGTTAGGAAGCAAGGAAAGATTATGAAAGAGACCAAGGAATGCACAGTCTCTTTTGGTACACACCTTCAGTGATGAGAAAGCTCTCCTTGGTCCTTGCTCTTAAAGTTCTGTATCAGGCTAAGGAGTGAAAATGACCCTTTAATGTGGGGAAGGGGAAAAATGTGAAAACTACCCTTTAACACTGGGGTTGTAGGGCAGCCCAGAATTAAGCAAATCAGTAAAGAGTCACTTATGTTCCAGAAAGCTATGAAACTATGTAGATCTTACCCTTAAGAGCCATGGACAGGGACTGATTTTAGCCAACAAACACCTTTATAACCATTTCTGTTGACTGTGTGATCCCAAGCAAGGGGCCTTCATGAGCCCCTTTTCAGACGTTTGTACTAGAAAGTGCCTTGCTGGGTACTGTAACATCTAGAAAACTTTACAGCATGTTTATAGTAGGCCTGAAGTTTATGGTTCCAGGATATATGACTCCCAAGACTATGATGCCCTTAGAAAGACAAAATAAAACAAAGCAAAACAATAAACCCTACGAGAGTATGCTCTAAAACTTAAAGCATGAATGAAATGTGCCTGCTGTAGTTGGAGGTCCCAGTATCTGCTCTCCAGCTGCTCTGCAGTTCCAGAGGGTTGAACAACAACAAAAAAACCTGTACTCAAGGAAAGAGAGAGTGGCTTATCCATCATACCTCCCGGCCATAGGAAGACTGAGCTTGTCCTCTGTGGAAACCCATCTTCACACATTCCCAAAATGCTTCAGTGCAACCTCAGGTGGAGGAAGAAACTATTCTAGGCAAAGAAAACACTTTTCAAGGGTACCAGGGTGGGGGATTTCTTTCTGTCTGAATTGTGATGTAGAGTACATCTACTCTACATCAGGGAGGTAAGTCAGAGTGGTAAGCTGGACCCCTGGTCAGCTCTTGAAATAGCTTATAAATTCCATCAGTGTCTTTGAACTTTTTCCTTAACAGTTCTTCATTAGGGAAGTCTACTGAACCATGCTTTTCCTTTTGTCTGTGTGCACACGTGTGTGAATGTGTGTGCATGCATTCTTGTAGAAGCCTGAGGACAGCTTTGGGTTTTATTTCTTAGGAGTTATCTACCTTGGCTTTTGAGACAGTCTCTCCCTAGTCCAGAGCTGGCCCAGTAGGCTATGCTGTCTCACCAGTGAGATTTGAGGGTTCTCATAAGTTTGCGTCTTAGTGCTGAATTACTCAACTGTGCTATCATGGCTAGTGTTTTTTGCATGAAGTCTGGCGATGCGCTCATGCTTGCAAGATAAAAACTTTAGTATAGATATGCTGTCTAGAACATTCCCTTTGACAGAAGTGGAGACATGGGAACAAGAAGTTAAGATTCAAGAAAGAAAAGATTCAAGTTAGAGAGACGAGTTACGCACTGGCAGATCAAGACTGGCTGTGAATGGCTACAGGTTAGTGAGGTTGAGACATTGACTGAGGAAATTGTGTGGAAAGAGAAATGCAGGGTCCGCCAGCCTGGAGAAAAATCACTAGATCTGATCACTAGTGCATGCGGCATGTCATGAACAAGGTTGAAAGGGAAGATAATTCATTCAGGCTTTGCTCAGTGGAGAATGAGTCACACCCCAAGGGAAGAGAGGTACCTAAAGAAATGCCTGTTGTATGTGGGCATCATCAGAGAGATTGGCCTGTAGGAAGAGATAGGTCACTCATCTATCTGTGATAAAGAAAGCACAGATGGTGGTTAAAATTTCTCAGCAAACTAGACAGTGAAAGGGTCTGGGGGCATTGGAGAGCCCTTTGCCAGTTTTCAGCAAAGCCACATGGTAGCCTTTATGTGATGGTGTTGGTGGCAGTGTAGAGAGAGGGCAGTGTAAAGCAGAGTGAGGCTTCTTTCCCATGAGCCTTTGTGTTCCTGGGCCTTTAGTGTGAGGTGAAGAAGATGATTTTGCACATTGGTGAAATAATTCATCCTTTTAGACCAAAGCAGAGTAAAACAAGTTTTCTTAGTGTACCACCAAGAATGCAGAGGGTATGGAAGTAACATGACAACCCATGTATGGTGATGGGCTATATGGAGTTCTTCCATTTGGAGGCATGTGGTCCTTGTTCAGTTAGGATGAACCACTGTGAGTACAGTTTTCTGTCATACAAGTAAGTGTAGCTCTGTGGTGTTGGGTTGTGATCAATTTTAATTGAACTACTTTTTTTATCATGTGGGTGTAAGGGCCTGCTTTTCCTATTCTGGGAAAACTTGCTGATCTGGGTTTTTATTTGGGTGCCATCCTCCTTCTGGTCCCTCTATTGTGACCTACCCTCCACATGGTGAATTTCCAAAAGTCACAAATGAATTTGAGTCCATTTGTGGCTATAAAACCTTCAGCTGGTGATCCTGTCTGTGATCCCTCTGCCTATGGCTTCAGGAAGCTTATGGCTGCCCATCCCCAAGGACAAAGGGATGTGCGTAGATTCAAGTTTCTCTTTCTAAGTTACAAGGGGGGGGGGGGGACCATGACTTTTTGCATGCCCCTGTCTAAATGTTCACACTTGAGGGAAAATTGTCTTCTCCAGGAAGTAAGTAATAAATCTCTCTCACCAATTGAAGTCCCTCACATCCTGAAACAACAGTATCAGCTGAAAGGAAAAGAAGGACACATTCCTTCCCTCTGTGGATCCCCTTCTCCAACACCCTCCCCCTACCCTTAGACTACAGAGAGCACCATCAGGCAGGCATCTAAAATGTTTCTCCAAAATTAGCAGCAGTCAATTGGCTGTGGAAAACTGCCCATGGTGAGAGAATGTTTAGTCAGGGTTGTTGCTCCTGGAGATGCTCAGATTCTGAGGCAGGTTGAAGGAGCAACTCAGGGAAGATGTGAAAGATAGAACTGGTGCTTGGTTCGAGGAGGAAGGAGCTGGTGGGGTAGTTTTGAGGATTCGCTGAGATACTTCATTCAGTATATTCCCAATACAAATTAACAGTTGCAACTGTTTGTTATGGAAATAATCTTGCAAGTGATTCAAATATAAATGACCACTGATAGACATAATTGGACTGATTATATTAGAAAATTTGTAGCAGCTGACACAAATTTCAAAAGGCTAGTATAAATTAGAAAAGGATAATAAGAGCTCATTAGGTGTAGATAGGAAAATTCTAGAATCACACCACTTTTGGGTTGATTGAGGCAGTTACATTTAATTTTGGCAAACATACCAGCTTACTTGGCATTCTGTGTAATATAGTTTATTGTATTAATACAAATTCACCCAGAGTAGGAGTATCTCAAACTTACAGGAAAGAATATAAATAAATAAGAACATCTGGTGGAGGAATTGAAGCAGATGTACAGACTGAGGTACATCAAACAAAAAGTCCTTATTGTCTCAGTGACTGGCTGGTGCTGTGTAATATAAACACCTTAGAGAGATGGAATTAATTGTCCAGACATGTCATCTCATACCAGAAGATATCCTTGAAGCTTTTACCATTTGTAGTTACAATAGTATTTATTGCTAATGCTTAGACTGACAAAAGCTATCCATAAAATGCACACTAACACATAGAAATGCCAAGTGTTTGGTCTGTTTATTGGAGAGTGGTTTGTTGAAATGTGGCAACCGAAGTACCTCTTAAACTTCTCACATAGAATTGCACATACGGGATAGCTCATTCTTCCCCAAACACAGATTCACTGACGTCATTGAATGGTACTGATCCTGCCACCATGTGCGCGGGGCTATCTGTCCAGGGCCTGCAGCACTCAGATGACCATGTGACACAGCAGTTGTAAAGCAGGGGAGTGACATGGCCTTAGTCCAGAATAGTTCTGTCCGATGTCATGTGGGAGATTGTTCTTTAAGCCTGAGGTCTGCGAATTGGACAGAATCACAACAACTTATTACTCAAAAATCTCAGTGTCACCATTGTTTTTGACATATTGCGAAGCCATAGAGGACAGTGTACCTGGTGTCATATTTTAACGATATTTCTGGGGACTTTTACAGATTCATCCTTTCTCAAATAGTTATAATTATATTAAACAAAAGATATATATAGTTATGGTGACTATTCCTTCTCTTTCTCCTTGTGACTTTAATGGCAACGAAAAGTCAAAATTCTTCATTCCGAGTGAACTGGGAAATACCTACAGACATAGTAAGCCTCCGTCATCAAGAAGAGAGAGAATCACCAGCCCCCAGTGTGAATCCTACAAGCTTGGTGTCATGGCTAAACAGAAGTCTAAGCCGACTTCTTTAAAGAAGGCACACATAGGCCTTAGGAGACAGAAGCATACAGTCAAGCATAGGCCTTAGGAAACGGAAGCATACAGTCAAGCATAGGCCTTAGGAAACGGAAGCGTACAGTCACAGCCCAAGTCAATTTTCTGAGTCAAAAGGCACAGTGAAATGTCTCCACGAGCTACAGTGTGACCCCCCATACAGCACTAAAACACAGTAAAATGGGCTGGTGAGATGGCTCAGCGGGTAAGAGCACCCGACTGCTCTTCCGAAGGTGATAAGTTCAAATCCCAGCATCCACATGGTGGCTCACAACCATCCGTAACAAGATCTGGCGCCCTCTTCTGGAGTGTCTGAAGACAGCTACAGTGTACTTACATACAATAAATAAAATAAATCTTTAAAAAAAGGCTCTTGGACACAGGGCAAAGGGGAAATGCTTAAATAGTTAGAAAACAGCTCAGACTCTCCCTTTCTTATATCTTTCTAGCAAACTTTAGACTGACTGTCCCTCTTATAGTCCATTACCACTCCCCATTTTCTACCCTCTTTCCTTACTCTCTGAACTTGTTCTCTTGTTCTCGGGTTATAGTAAAGCCTCCTTTTTCTCATGTAGCATACACTTTTCCCTTTTCTCTGCTTTTCGGTTTTTGCATGTGTTGGTGTGTACTCTGCCTTCTTGTTGCTGGAATGAAACAAAAACGCCTTGTTTTATCTCACTGTCCATCATTGCACAGCAGTTGAGGCAGCAGGAGTTTGAAGCATCTGGTCACAGCATCTATATGAAGCAGAGAACAGGGGCCTTGGAAGCTGGCTCAGCACTTACTGATCTTCTAGAGGAACCAAAATTCAGCTCCCAGCACCAGACAGCTTTACAAGCAGCTGTAATTCTACTTTCAAGGGATTCACCATCCTCTTGGAACGTCTGAATACCAAGCAGATACACGGTGTATGTTCATGCACTTGGGCAAAACACTAATACAAACAAAATAAAAATAAAATTTAAAGAAGGAGAGAACAATGAATGAACGTATGCATCTTAGTGCTCTGCTCACTTTCTCCATCTTATATTGTCTAGGGTCCCCTGCCCATCAGATGGTCCCACCCACGGTTAAAACAGAACTTCCATACCAACTAGTATAATTAAGGTAACCCCCCTCAGGCATGCCCAGAGGCTCATCTCTCTGGTAATTCTTGATTCTGTCAGGTTGACCATTGACAGAATGAGAACATGTCACTCTGCTGGGCACAGTAGGGGCTCGGCAGTTCAGCTATACAATAGGATTCTCCTCAGAAAGTAAGGGAAGGAAATACTATAAGTGCATAAGATCCTTTGTGTTTGTCCATAAATGTAAATGTAAGTTCCTCAAACATTTGAAAAATTACAGGATCATGAGATCATATGATAACCACAGAATGGGGGCCTGGCCAGGCACTGGGAAAGACAAGCGTTTCACTTTCAGCCGTAGCAACAAAGAAAGATGGTGAAGAAGAAAAAAGGGAGTGGAAGGAGAAGCATGGGCTGGGGAGGAGAAAAGGCTTTGTAGGCCATGAGTATTTTAAGAGTCTATCTGAAGCTTTCAAGTATCTGCTACATGGAAGAAGAAAAATTGGAAAATGAGTCCATGTACTGTAGTAGAAAATAAATGTCTGTGGCATAAATATGATTGTATTTGTGAAATAATAAAATGGGGAAATATATATCTGTTAATATAATATTAAGAACTTTTTTCTCTATGAGATTTCTAAACTATTGATAATCTTTAGTGAGAAATTCAGTTTCATTCATAATCTGTATGTATACCTGCAGCGAATATTCATGCACAGGAAACACATTTTTTATAAAATGATACTAATTTTATATGATAGTATGATAATAATGTTTACTATTTTTAGCATGTAGCATTTTTAACTCTCCCAAGGACAATTTTCCAGTTTATTGTTGTTTTTATTTTTTGTATAACTGCGTGTTTATTTAGGCACATATACACACAGAATATTTTCTCAGCAATTGAAGAAATTCAACTTTTTAATGAAATAAAAATGACTACATTAAATTGGAGAAGCACAGACCAGTTTATCCAGTGAAAACTCACCCCAAGGACAATTTTCCAGTTTATTGGTGTTTTTATTTTTTTGTATAACTGTGTGTTTGTGTATATATGTAAAATTGTTATTATTGAATTTTTATCAGTATAGTCTTGTATGGCTCATGGTTGAAATTGAAATTTCAGTGTTTTATATTTCCCCTTTTGATATCAGCACGTCCTTTCCTTCTTTTAATATTTTGTTAGCACCACACATGACTTTCCTTACTCTGCTTTCGTTTTCCACATACACACCCAGTCACTGGCATACACCCTGTGCAGAAATATATTTTCACTTGAAATAATTTCCACACCTACTTTGTTTAAAGAAGAGCTACGAAACATTAAATTTAATTTATGAATCCCTCTATTTGTGTTCCAGTCCTCTGCACGTGCACACACACACACACACACACACACACACACACACACACACCCCACTGTGTTGCTGCTGTGCCTCTATATGGCAATGACATTAGAGTTTTTTGGCAAAAGGCAATGTATAATCAATTATCACCTGTCACAAATGGCTTTTAAGATCCAGCCAGATATTTCGGAAACGGTGCTTAGCTCCAGCAAGGAGGGAAAAGTCTCCCCCGAAAGGAGGATTGAGCCCTCGGCCTCAATCCTCTATCCAAAGAAGTTTCCACAGCTCTCAGCTTAGTCAATACAAAACAGCATCTTGCAACTTACATCTGAGAAAATCTGTTTTAGCATTTCAAAACTGGTTTATTGATATGATTGTTGCTAAGGAATGACAGCAAAGCCCTAATCATTTTTTTTTCCTCTGTAAGGAAATAAGAGTCTTCCCAGAACCAGTTACTAGCCAACGCCTGATCTTGTTTTTGCCATGTTTAGTTTGATTTCAAACTCACCCACTGAGAAGAACTAGAATTTGGACCCTCTGATCTGACTACAGATACATTTTGTTTCCTCCTTCTTCTCTCTGAAGTTCTTATGAAAGATAAAACTCAGCCATTGTTTGTCCTTCCAGCCAAAGAAAAATACCAGATGTGGTTGTATATTTTCAAATTTCATCATTTTATCCACACTAGGGAGTCAGTAAATGCTATTAAAACATAAACACTTTTCCTGAATGATGTATTAGCAGATGACTTCAAGCCAACCCTCCCCACCACTTCCGTTTTAAAAGGTCCAGTAACTTTCCTGGTGATGGTCTTGCTGGATGGACTCTCTGAAGATGGCTGTATTTCTGCAGGTTCAATCCCTCATTTGTGAAGGCTGAATTAGTCTGATGATGGTTTCCAACTTTAGCATCTCCAGTGCTTCTGGTTAAATCCGTGGACTGCCTTTAAAAGAAAAAGTTTTCCTAAGCCTCCAGAGGGCAGCCCCATACCAGATGTTTTGACGGATACAATCAGTCAGTTGGGAAGAAAGACAAACCCAGTTCTTGCTCAGGCCAATGTATAGCTGATCAAGTTTATCTGCTGCCCTGTAGGGATGTGAGTTGGGGTGAGTATGGGGCAGGAGTAAACTGTCCATATTGATGTCTAAGTAATCAAGGATTATAGCTGGATGTCTCACTTATGATAGCCTTCATTTCAGTAGTGCTCTGAGACATGCAGACATTAATACCATAAACTAGCCACAGATTATAGATTATGTAACTATAATCTGAGTCTTGAGGTTTAAAGTAATAACATTATATATGATTATATATTTGTATATGAGTTTCTTAATAAAAATATGCTCTAAAGCAATGAACAATTTGACTCAAACATCTGCATATTTTAAGTTCATACATGGCAGTTCTCTTAGCCCTCTGCGGCACACCTCCTAAGGCCATAGTTACTTAGCAGTAGATCTTAGAAGCTATAGGATCCAGGATTTTGTAAAGTTTTTAGTTTTTGTTTTTTGTGGGTCTCTGTGGATTTGTACTCTTTTCTTCTAAAAGATAAGAAGCAGGAAGCATTCTCTACTGGTAGACCAACAGATTGACATTTTCAAGTGGGTCACAATGATAGAAGTAAGAGTAGTCACACTTGTTAATGTTTACAAGGAGAAAGGGAATCTTAGGCTTCTGGGGAAGTTATGTTTTAGGAGCTTAAATAAGCATATATAATTGGATTTGTTCCCTCTCTCTCTCTCTCTCTCTCTCTCTCTCTCTCTCTCTCTCTCTGTGTGTGTGTGTGTGTGTGTGTGTGTGTGTGCGCGCGCGCACACGCGCACTGTATGCTGGTGACATTCATTAAGATATAGTTACAGTAGTCTTTCCTTCTAATATACCCAGCTATCAATGCATAGGGCTGGTCTCACATTAAAGTCATGACCACTGACTTCAGGTGGGCTCTGAGCTGCCTGAGATCACTACTCCAATTCTTTTTGCTAGCCACCCCTCACTCTTCTGTATCTCTTGTCTTTTTCTTTCTGTTGTAGCACCTCATCCGACTTCCCTAAGTTCCCAGTATGGTTGCCTTTACACCTATGTTGCCACCACTAATCATATGAAACATATAACTCTCTATTCCCATTGTTTTCTGTTTATGGATGTGTTAAAACCTCTGACTTAGCTGGGTGGTGGTGGCAGATTTCTGAGTTCGAGGCCAGCCTGGTCTACAGAGTGAGTTCCAGGACAGTCAGGGCTATACAGAGAAACCCTGTCAAAAACAAACAAACAAACAAACAAACAAACAACCTCTGACCTATGACTGGACCCCATCCTTTCTTTTTTCCCTCCTACCTCAGGGCATTTATTAAGGGCTGCATTATATTATATTATTATATTATATTAGCACCTCCCTAAGAGATGGAGGTAAATATGAGCCAATGAAGTCATGTGACTAGTGTCTTCATGAGGAGATAAGAACACGGGCACATGCAGGGGAAATACTATGTGAAGATTGAGGAAGAAAACACAAGTGCAACTCCAGGAGAGGGGACTCAGAGGAAGGCAACCATGACAAGAGTCTGATCTTGGGCTTCTGGTCTCTGAAATGTCAAGGAAATGAATTTGTGTTCTTTAGAAAACTGTAGGGTCATTGGGTCTCATCTCTGCTCTGTCACAGGGTCTGCTGCTCACTGCTCGGGGAGGCAGGATGAGGGAAGTTGACTATGCTTACCCCAAGCAGTCACCTGACCAGTGTTGGGCTGCCATTGGGATGTGGAAGTACAGTCTGAGATGTGGGACAGCTAGAGCTGGCTTGAGGGTTCCTGGACCTTCAATGAGTCTGGGGCCATCTGGTTCTCAGGCTCTGCTGGGAGCCCTGGAAGAGCTGAGAATAGAGTGGGGGCCCACGAGTGGGCTGGATGTAGCCCAGGCTGAGGGGAAAAATGGGGGCACTCTGGCTGGTCCCAAGGGGGTCGGGGGAGAGACCTTGGCTTGAAGGAAGCAAGCTTGGCTTGGTGGCAGCCATGGCTGGGAGCACAGAGAGGCCTTCTACGGGAGATTAGACGGGGGCTCTGTAGGAAAAGGCCTTCTCTGTGACTTTCCATGGCAGATCCCTATGAAAAGATGCAGTACATGGTTTTAAGGCATTTATTGTCATAGCAGAAAGTGGATGGATAAAACCATACCCTACTTCTCACCGTGGGCCTGAGATTAAATATCTTTTACAAGGAGAAGTGTCTAGAAAAGAATTAAACCTCCAGGCCTTTAGGTATCTTATTAACATGGAGATGTGTCTTGAACCTATGTGAACACAGGTCACATCCTCTACCTGTGAAGGGGCTAGGGAAATTGCCCTTACATGACTGATGGCCACAAGTCTATGGAGGGCTGCGGCTAGACAGGGGCCTTGTACCTGGGAACAGGTGAAACGCCTACTGTCCCTTCAAGGTCTCCGGGGTTTCAAGCCTTAGCTCAATCTTCACCCTTGAGCTCTGACTGCCCCGGCCCCACCTGTAGACTTCACAGACTTGTGTTTCAACAAGCATTTCGGCTTGACTTTTATAAAATAGAACTTGATACTTGGGCTGCATTTGAGTGTTGTCTTTCTCCATTACATCATCAATGTTATTCTAGTTTCTCAAGGCAAAACTCCACAGTCCCACTTCTCTTTTTTTTCAACCACGTCTTCTGCTCAACTCAGAACAATACCCTGCTTCTTTTTAAAAATACTATTTATTTATTTATTTATTTATTTATTTATTTATTTATTTATATATTTATAGGAGTACACCATAGTTGTCTTCAGACACACCAGAAGAGCACATCAGATCTCATTACAGATGGTTGTGAGCCACCATGTGGTTGCTGAGAACTGAACTCAGGACCTCTGGAAGAGCAGTCAGTGCTCTTAACTGCTGAGTCACCTCTCCAGCCTCACCCTGCTTCTTTTAATGCGCCTAGACTAGAGCAATCTCTGCACCTCCATGGTGCAAACCATTGTCACCTCTCTTTTTCTGGTAGCCTTCTAGCAGCTTGTCTTGTCCCCATTCTTGCTCCATAGTATTCAACTCAGTAATCAAAGTGATATATATATATATAACTTAAATTAGGCCTAGAGCGATAGTTCTACAGTTAAGAGGATGCAAGTCTCCTCGCACTCACCTTAGACAGCTCACAAGTGTCTGGAACTCCAGCTACAGTGATTCCAGTGCCCTCTTCTGGACTCAGTGGGTACTGCAGTCACACGTGAACATTCCGGCTTGCCCATGCCTCCTCACACTCGCATAATTAAAAAAAAAAATACAAACTTTAAGTTCGTTCCTATCTATTTCTGTTCTCAAACCCCCAGTGAGCATCCTTTTTTACTTAAACCAGTCAAACTTCGTCATGGTTTAAATAGCAGAGTTTTCTGTTCATAGAACCCTTTCTGACTGTCTCTCTCATCTATTTACCCCATAAACCTCTCCTTTGCTACACAAGCCACATGATGTTCACCCACAAGGGCCTTCCTGGACATCCGTTCTCTTTCCACCAGTAAGTTTTCTCTGATTGTTGTCACAGGTTTTTCTCCCCTTTGCTTCAGATCTTTTCATATCATCTCTTTCCTTAAAAGAAAGATCTTTGAATTGTGTCTGAAAAAAGTTCTTCCCTCCTCTCTCATTATTATGTCTTTATTGACACCTTCACATATATATTTATATGTGTGAGCTGAATGAATAACAATATAAACTTCAGATGGTTATGGAAAATAACATTTATGTTAGATAATTTTATGTCAAAATTTTCTTTGTATGTATATTTGTATGCACAAGAGGGTTTGTTTGTGTTTCCTTTATGTGTGTGCATGTGTGTGGGAGGGTATGTCTGCACATGTAGAGATCAAAGATTAATTTTGGGCCTCTTCTTTGCTTTCTATAATATTTTTTGATACAGGGTCCCTCAATGAGCTTGGAGCTAGCCAATTGGCTAGTTTAGATGGCCAGAAATCCCAGAGATTTTCCCAGGTTTGTGTCCAAGAACTGGTACAAAGATTGCATGTCACTGCTGCCATGCCTGGCTTTATGTGGCTGACTGAAGTCCAAACTCAGGCTCTTATGCTTGCTTTGCATAATTGAGTTATTCCCCTACCTTCTATTTAATCTTGTTTCTGCAATTTTGTTTTCTTTAAGAAAATAACTATGGAGAAATGTTTGTGTAGAGGTAAAGGGCCCAACATAGTATCCTACTTAGTAAAAGAGATTATTTCAAAACATAAATAAGAAAGAGTCCTTTCTGTGTGGGATGAACCCTCACCTGTTGAATGAGCAAATGAATGACAAGAAACCTAAATCTAAAGCTTGCATTACAGAAATTAAGGTAATCCTGAGGCTGTTCAGGGGTAGACCAGATGACGTTTTCACTTTTATTTGGTCAATAGTAAAAAGGAAAAATATCAAGGAACATCTGCTGGGCTTTGTCATGGCCCCTTGGGTTCTCTACCCCACATACAGATTTATGATGAAATCATGATGCAAGAGATCAAATGGTAACTAAGTAACAAAGGAACTGATGGGTGGAGGCCTCGATGAGGTAAGCATGAGTCTTAACCATCAGACGTTGTCATCAGTTTGTAGTGTGACTTTCTATTGAAAGAACAAATTGAAAACCCTCCTGGTGACTATTTTTCTTGCAAAACGAAAATACTGGGATAGGTACATCTGCTTTTTCACTAAGACCTTACTTATTATCACCAAAAGGCTACTTTATTCTCAGGAAGATGCTTATGGTCATTTTTTTTTGTCCCCTATGTTCTATATGACATCTTCTACCTGTGGGCCATAAGTAATTTGAAACATACCATTTCAGAAACATTTATACTCGGCTGAGGCTATCCAAGAGGTGCAGCCTGGTATCCAGTAAGGCAATTTATATTTCATATTAAAGAGATGTCACTTTTTTGGCCATGTATATGCAATTTGAAAAATCAGCAGATATGAAACTAAAAACATGTGATGTGTGTGGTTTCTGTATTTGATAAATATGTTCTCTTCTGTCATCCCTTCTTTTTTTCTTTCTCAACAAATGCAGCAACAACTTAAGAGTTATGTAACTGTATTATGTAAGCTATTTATTGCTTGTATTAGTATTACTATTAATAATTTAGGAGACTTCTAGAATATATATGTATATATGTGTGTCTTCATATATATACATATATCAAAGAATAAATATAATTATATATGCCATATATAGATGCAATTATATTTATTCTTTAAAAATCTCAACACACACACACACACACACACACACACACACATACACACACAATATTTTGGTTATTTTCATCCCTACTACCTACCCTCTCTTATCCAAGTTACCTCCATGGAACACTTTTTCTTCTCAACAAGAGAAGAATACATATTTTATGAGAGCTAAGATATAAGTGTGATATTTGGATTTAAACAGCTTTCAGCAAGAAAAATAAAGCAATTTCCATGGGTGGTTCCTTTGCCTGGTGTCCTGAAAAATCCATCTGTTACCTTCCCAGGACACCTAGTCTTCACAGGAGAGGAAGCTGCCAGTTCTACACAACAGCCCAGGCAAGGGCAGTTGAAACAGACTGAAGTTAATTATACCCAAGCCTTCCCTTCTCCTCCCCTTTGAAGACAGGAGTCAATTTGCTTTTCTGTATCCAGGTGGTCCTCAGCTGTATTAAATTAAGTCACAGCGAGGATGAAGCTGGCACAGCAACTCTGCCCTGTCTGACTCGCCTGGGTCCAAGTCCCCTACACAGAGTTTCTGTGGAGGAGCCCCCATGGGAACCAGCACCACCGGGAAGCAGGCATGGAGGAGGTGAGCTACTTCTCCCAGCTGTAAGTAGGCCAAGGCTATGAACGTTAATCACCCAATCCTTGTAAAAGGTACTAAGGAGCCTTTAATCACCATGGCTGGAGTCTTTGGTTTTGCACTTCATGTGTGAGGCTCTGTGAGAGGCAGGAGGCAGTTTTAAACAAATATTTTACCCAATACTAAATACAGGTCAGAGCCCTGGAGTGTTAGTCTCAGACTTGATAAAAACTAGGCATTAAATAATGGCTTTCCATTGTCTTAAGGCCAATAAAACTCTAGCATTTGCTCTGAAATCTCTTCCTCCATGCTACTGTGCCCTCTTTGAGCTCAGGTATGGTGCTGCTTGGACCTGGAGCTCTAGGCTGCTGTCTCACGAAGACATGGCTCCTTTGAATACATTTATGGTAATGCATACTTAGGTAAAAGACCTTCTCTATCTTTATGTTACACCATCAGATGCAAGGAAATTATACCTAAACTCTACACAATATAACTACTGTGAAGTTCAATTAAAGGTAAGTTAATGCTGTTCTTTGTTAGTGACTAGGGGCTTAACGACTGTGGGGTGTTGTTTGGGGACCTCCCTTTTCTTCAACTAGCCACTGCATTAAAGCTAGGAAAGTTCTGGAGTTACCACAGCACTTGGAGAAACCAGTCATTTTCCTTGTTCTGAGTAGGGAATTTAGAAGAGCAGTAAATATAAATATTCTTGCATTGTTACTAAGAATCAAAGTAAAAACGTATATGGATTATAATAAAAATATGTTTTCACAATGAAAGGACAATCCCCATCTCCAAATGCATAGTTGAAGCTATAAAATACTTCATCATGGACCAGAGCTTTTCTAACCTTCTTACTGGCTCTCAAAGGAGTTGAGCGCATTGGATAGCTAATACTTTAGAGAGAGGCTTGGGCATGCTTGGGTCTAAGGCTATAGAGAGAAGGCAGGGACAAGTGTTTGGAAGCCGAAGTGAGATGAAGTGAGGAGAACAGGTTTGAGGATTAAGGGCCTGCCACCCATGCTCCTTTGGCCTGTTTATTTTAGGACAGCACTGGGCTATTCTCGAATCCATGAGGGGATTCTATTTCATTTCATTTTCTAATCACAGACACTGCTTAACACCACTTAAGCCAGGAACTCTCCTGATTCTATCGCATGGTCCCGACTTCGGCAAAGTCCATAGATGCCATGGTTCTGGTGGCCATTAGGTTATTTTCACTGTTTCAAAGGCAGAGGGCTTTTTGCATGTGGGCTAGGTCATTCATTATTCTGAGAATAGTTGTCATCACAGGAGGGGAAAGAAGTCATAAAAAAAGTTGATGTGTTCATAGAATATGCATGAAAAGTTTCATGTAGATAAAAACAGAAGTTACACAAAATTAGAATGTTCATACTAGGTCTGTGTCTTTACACGTCTATAGTCCACCTAAAGAACTAAAGAGAAACTTAGTTGAAAACATTGTACCAGGGAGCTAGCTCTCTTTCCCTCCAAAACCTCACATTTGATGGCTTATTTAATTAATCAGACACTTATTGAGCAAGAACCACATTCCAGGCATTATCCTGAGTGCTGAGCATATAATGAAAAGCAGAGACAAAACATGGGACATTGGAAAAATAATTATTTGCCCCAACCATGGGCATCAGGTGGCTCAAAACAGCCAGCCCCCTAGCAAGCTCAGCAAAAAGCTGAAAGAAAGCAGGATTTCACCCTGAGCTTCCTTGCAGCAACAGCTGTGGCCCCTTGCAAAGCAATTAAGCCTGTGGCTGGGATTCCAGTCCCAGCTCAGCTCCTCTCAGGCTTGGACGTTTGGAACAGAGAACGTTCTGGATAGGAAACTTAATCGATGGCATTCCTTTGCTTTGCCTTGGTATCTCAGATGGTGGCATTCCCAGGGCTGATTAGCCCCAAGTTCCTTCCCTGTGAAGCCAAAGCCACCGTGTAATTTCCATTAGACCTGAAAATGATCCCGATTTAAAGCTTAGATGGAGCCCATAAGCCTTCATCTAATCAGACTTAAGAGTGAGCTGGCCTGGGCTCTGTGTTCTTCACTTTTTTGGTCGTCAAATGAGCCTTAAAATTTACCCGTCAATCTGTGCACCATCACGGAAGCATGGCGGCAGCCTAGCTTAGACCTGAGCACTGTAAAAAAATGTCAGAATGCTGAAATCTAATTTCTGTGAGACTTTTGGGTTAGCTACTTAGCATTCTTCCTGTCTCTATCCCCATTCTTTGAGTGTCTTTGATATGCTCTGGCATAGGTGAGGGTTGTAAACTGTGCAAGTAAGGAGGGTGTCATAGGTAAAGGACACCTGGTCCTGCTCTGGAAGTGGATTTGTAAGAAGCCACTAGGAAGGCTGATACTCAGGAGCCCAAGAATGCTGAAGGAGTGCGTAGGATGGAGCCTCACTCCTTCCTGGATCCAACAGTGCCTCTATCAGGTACTTAGCAATAAGATGGATATTTAAAAATATATTTACTTTATTATTGGTTGTGTGTGTGCATGCATTTGTGTTGTGTGTGTGAGGTTGTATGCACACTGTCTCCAGAGCACAGTTTTGGTCAGAGGATAACTTCCAGAGGTGAATTTTCTTCTTCCACAGTGAGATTTGGGAATGTAACTCAGCTCATCAGGCTTGCAAAGTGTGTTAAGTTACTTCTCTACTGCTCTGATGAATACCAACTTATAGAAGAGGGTTATCTGAACTCACAGTGCCAGAAGGATAGGAGTCTATCTTGGTGAGGAATTGGCAGTTTGTGAGCAGCTGGGATAGCAAACTGAGAGCTCACACCTTGAACCTCAACCACAAAGCCTCCGAAAGCAAACTGCAAATGTTGTAAGTCTCTAACTGCTCAAAGCCTGCCTCCAGTGACATACTTCCTACAAAAGGTCACGACTTGAAACCTTCCAAACAATGCCATCAACTGGGGATGAAATGTTCAAAGCCCAAGAATATAGAGGACATCAAACATTTTGGATAATATGGAGGATATCACTACACACAGCAGGCACTTCTACCCACTGAGCTGCCTTGTTAGGCCCAATGAGTTGAATTTTGAGGGATGAATCAGAATTCTCAGTGAGAAGGAAAATGATACTGTTATTTATTCTATCCCTGTAAAGGGACAATATGCCTGGATTCTGCTTAACTCTCAGAAATGTTTTGAAAACAAATGCAGAAAATACAAGAAGCGCCATCCCAGTCTGTCCATGAACACCAAAATACTCAAGTCAGCAGAGAAGAGGGCCACAGGAGCTTAGAACTACATCTGCCTTTGAGTCCAGAGAATGCTTGCTAATCTCTGTCGGTTGACCAATGAGAGATGAGGACCACATGGTGAAGGCTTTTTCTGTTTTATGCTGATGGTGAGGCTGACACAGCTTGTAGCAAGACACCCCTCAGGGCTGTTGTGGAAGAGGACTATGTGCCCCTGAGAGTGTGAACTTTACTCTTAAAGGGACAGGGCTTGGGACTTCTGCCACTCATAAGCAAGATGAGTATTTTCTTACACCCTTCTCAGATAAGCAACCTGTAACTCAGCTGGTCAGTTAACTCTCAACATGCATTCCCCAGGAAGGTCTTCTGCTTTGCCCCATGAGCTTATAGTGATTGGCTCTGCATGTAGACTATTGTCCTGAGGATGGTGAGAGTATAATATAGTGACAGAATGTACAAAACATTTTGGAAGTCACACAAGGTCTCAAGGAATGCCACCTAGGCCCTGCCTTGGTGCTCAAAGCTATTGTGAGGTCCCCATGAAAAGTCCCCAAGCTACATGAAGCCCCATGTGTCTGTTGCCTCATTTACAACATAGTGAGGATGGGAGGACGTGGATGCAGCAGTTCTTCAGAACACTGTAAGTTCCCATAGAAATGGCCCTTAAGCTCCACAAGTTACAGAAGACCCCCCCCCCCACCAAATCGGGAGAAGACCATTTACTACACGGGAATGGAGCTTTTAAAGCCTCATTTGGTAGAACAGACTTCTAAAGCAGCATTATATTTAAGAAGGAGACTAAATTTTAATATGCTATGTCTGTGAGTACATTAGTCATCTTATTAATAACCTTATCCTGTTATAGTTGAAAACAGTCATGGGAAGCATTACTTTTTGGTTTTGGTTGCCACAAAATTAAACCACAAAGAGCATATAGTCAAGGACAGACATCAAGGATAAGGTAGGAAATAGGTGGGAGAGATTTGGCTAGCAGAGCAGGATGGCCAGCTTTTAGATCTTTAACGTACAGCCAGTTCCCACTGATTTTAGGGCAATCATGTGCATGGTTCTGATACTGAGCATAGCAATTCCATATGCATATATATATATATATATATATATATATATATAT